>PVLA01004887.1:0-162103 GCA_004027455.1 Hydrochoerus hydrochaeris
AAATGGATGAGGCAGCAAAAGGCCAATCTGGTGCCTGGTACCCATGAAGGATAAGTTAAAAAACAATACAAGTGCAAACAGTTGAAGTCTTACTTACAGCCTTCTTGATTTACAATACTAAAGCGTGGCCCCCAAAATATGGAGGGTGTTTTATAGAGCTATCCCAACCTCCAGACACAGCACCGTACATCATGGTGTCCACTTCTAGAATTACAGAGAAGCTAGAAATTGCTTAGTGCCTGTGTCTGGGTTTTTAAACTGTAGGCATCTGGCCAAGTACAGCTGCAGAGCTTCTGGTAAGGTGATACAAACTCTCCTCCAGCCCAGAGATTTCTGGCTTTGTATGGAAGTCTAGATTTAAATAGAATCATCAGTGTTGATGTGTGCTAGAGGTTGAGTCTCTAGGTAGACACCAGTTCTGGATCAAAAAAGTCAAAACCCACTCTGGTGGAGCTGAGGTGTCGTGATGTGTAGATGATGATCCAGAAGATGGGTGAGGGCCCTCACAAAAGGCTTGGGAGGGTAAATGAACAAGGCTGAATGAGTGGTTGAAGAAATGGAGGTGTCAGGGTAGAGATGAGACCAGAACCCAAAGGACTAGACTCATCCTTGGAGTTCTAAAGTAATTAATTGATCATCTCATGCAGCCATTTCTAATTAAGGAGAATGATCCAAAACTGACCAGCTAAAGAAAAACTGCTGAAGAGAAACATAAAAACTCTACATCACTGAAAATGCCTGCTTCAAATTCACATGATAGACAATTGGCTTCCCTCCCCTTTGCCTGGTCTTGCTCTTCATTTCCAATTGAGAAATAATAGTGAATAATCTAGTAGCTGTAATGGAAGTTAGGCAGATAAATACAACAAATTGGCCAGCCCACAATTTATTGATTTTTGAATGAATTAGTTCACTTCCCAGCTGCAAATTCAGTTTTAAACTGGTAGTAACATAAAGCAAAAATCATCACCCTGAACTTCCACCCCTCTTAGGTTTTTGCTGTGAGACAAAGAGAAATCACCAGTGACCCATCAAGGTTTTATACTCTAATCAATGCAATTAATAGCAATCCTTCTCCCTGCTCTGCTTAAATTTAAGCCAGTATGTTGAACCAAGTGTATTATCTACAGCTGCCTTGGAAGAAAATACCTTCATTATTATTCAAGACTCAACCTTAGGAATATGATCAATGTTCTTTTACCTCGGGGAAGAAAGTTCTCAGAGCGAAATGTTTGTAGTCAAGGAAGGGAACAGTTCCAAAACTATCAACCACATCCAATTTATCCATCTGCAGCTCAGCAAAGCCTGTAAAACAGAATCCCAAGAGCAATATTTTAACTCCACAAACAATGGATAAGATCTTCTGCTGTTTTGTCTAACATGGAGTATGACCTTGGTTTTCATTAAAGAAGAAACAATAGATAATTACTTGGTTGGCTGCAGAAAAGAGCTGAAATAAAACACAAAGCCAGGCCCAGACCCTGCTGTTCAGTTGTCTTTTGCTTTGCAAACACTTCTCATTACCATAGTCATCTCCATGTAAGAGTAAAAATTAAAATAAAAGTAAAATAGCCTTGTTTGTCTACAAATACAATTCCAGAGCCTACCATCACGTATCTCCTTCCGGAGTTCGCTTTCCAAGAGTTCCAGCTGTTGACTCTGTTTGCGACTTAGCTCCTTCGATTTCTGCCTGGTCACCCCCACAGCCACTAGGGAGACAGAGACGTTGCATCAGATTGATGTGTTAATTTAAAATATGAAAACAAGGAAAAGAAATAGAGGTAGAAATAGAAAGCGAGATCAAGAGAGAATGAAACAGAAAATAGCACTTAAACTGGGCCCTGTGGTGGGTGCCTGTAATCCCACTTACTAGGGAGGCTGAGGCACAAACATTGTTTGAGGCCAGCCTGGGCCATGTAGCAAGATCCTGTTTCAAAATAAAAAAATAAAGAGGGCTGGGGTTAAGTGCCTATGGATTCAGTTCTTGGTACAGCAAGGTGAAAAGGAAGGAAGGAAAGGAGGGAAAGAAGGAAGGAAGGGAGGGAGGGAGGGAGGAAGGAAGGAAGGAAGGAAGGAAGGAAGGAAGGAAGGAAGGAAGGAAGGACAAAAGAAAAATAGAAAAGAAGAGAAGAAATAGTATTGAAGAGCTAGATTTTATCAAAGGAACTTTCCCCCAAGAGGGCCATTCAAAGAGGGTGCTGAAATGCAACAGTGGGGAGAAAAGCAAAAACAAAAAACTACTCATTCTAAAGTGAAAACTTAATCAAATAAACTTCACTTGTAACCAAAGATCCCAGTTGGCTGAAAAGTAATGAAACAAGCCAAGTGTCCCTACAGCCACAGGCCACTTATATTGTTCCATTCTTTTTCAGTGTTTCTAAACAACCCTGGAGAAATAAAATGCATTGAGCTCAGAAAGAAACCACCAATCCGCAGCTAGTGTCACAAGTCAGGCTCCCAGAGCTCTGATGGGGCGACATCATGCATGAGTCACAAGGAATGACCCTGTCTAGACATCGCTTCTGTCTCCACCTCTAACGGTGCTGCCGGGGAGCTGAACGGAATGGAGTTGGTGCCTGGGTTCACGGCCCTCCACTGTGTGACTTTGGGTTTACTGCGTAGCATCCCTGTGCTTGGCTGCTTACCTGTAAGACTGCCAGCCTCACTGTGACGTTGAAAGGATTGCAAGGAGTAACCTCCACAAAGCAATTAGAGCATAATCTTTAAAAAGAATGACTACTCAATAACTGTCAATGATCATTATCCTTCTACCAAGGCTCTCCTCTTTTAACTTACATGAGCTTATATGATCACAGGGCTGTGCTTCCAGCATATGTGATAGGTGCTGGAGGAAACCAAATCTCGGTTCTTTACTAGACCCCGCCATGGAGTCAGGAGGCCTAACCTTGGTGCCTCCCTGCACCTCTGAGAAGGCTGAGCAGCTGTTTCTGAACTTGCTCAGCCATGGAAACCGCTTTCCCCAGGAGCATCATTTGGGAACAAGGTTTACTGTGCTGCACTTTGAGCAACAGTGGCTTGGGCAGGCTGCCTCGTGCAGCAAGGTGCTTCTCCTGGCAGGAATCTACAGGGAGGACCTGTCGGTGGCAGGCCTAGGCCAGGTGCACTTAGTGTTTTCACCAACAGTATGACTGACTGACCAACTGACTTGAGATGCTGGGGAAACACATCTCCCTGGAATGTATAAGAAGATGAGAATTTTACAGGACTTGGAAGATACAAACAAAATGGTGTGTCATATTTAGCCCACTTCACCTTAAAGACCAGAAACAATCTCTACACAGGAAGTGGAGGGAGAGTACTGAAGAGCCACACATGTATAGGCTGGAGGTTTCTAGTAAGTCACCAAGTGGACATGACACTTGGGCAAAGACGCTGTATGTGAGCTGGGCGTTGTGGTGCACACTTGTAATCTTAGCACTTGGGAGACTGAGGAAGGAGGATTGCTATAAGTTCAAGGCCAGCCTGGGCTACATAGTGAATTTCAGGTGAGCCTCAACTGCATTGGGAGAACCTGTCTCAAAAAAGCAAAATGAAAGTCAAAACCAACAACAACACAACACAATGTACATGAGGCTGCTCGATAGCAGTGGATTGTCAAAACACAGCCAGCATTTGGACTGTGGAAGTTAGTAACCTTCTTCACTGATGCTAAGATCAATCAGGATTTTATTAAACTATCAGCCCAGTTTTAGACTCAAACATTTGACAGGAGTAGGCACTTGGGAAGAACATTTTTAAAAATGCTTGAAATAATCCATAACAGGGAAAAATCAGATCTCTGAAAAGTGGATGCATTTTATCAGGTCAGTTAACCATATCCATGAAACTTTCTTCTACCAGATTGGGAATGACCCCTGGGAAAGGACCTTACCCCAGAGATTCACATAGTTATCAGCAACATAACAGATGCTCAATAAAACAAGGTAAATGGATACAAGGATGAATGGATGGATGGATGGATGAATGAATGAGAGAGTAGATAGAAGAAAACATTAACAACTGCCCCTACTAACCTAAAATATAAGAAAGGCAACATTTATGCTGTCTCAACAAATAATGAAGTGCTATATTAGTTGGTGAAGAAGAGCTCTTTTTCAAAGAAGAGTGTACTGGTTTATATCTAGATGTCCCCCAAACCCTCATGTGCTCCTAAGTGGGCTTTGGGTAGGTGATTGGCCTATGGAAGCATGAATCTTACCAGTGGATTAGCCCAATAATGAGTTTGTAGCTATGATATTAAGAGGCAAAGCCTGGTTGGAGGAAGTGGGTCTCTGGGAGCCTGGCCTGGCAGGGTTATCTCCCTCCTCCTCCCTTGATCCCTCTCTGCTTCCCACTGCAACTCCATGGACTGTTTCTCCTCTCTCCTGGAACCAGCTCATTGTGGACTGAATGGCCTCTACAAACTCTGAGCCAAGATAAACCTTTCCTCCTTAGAGTTGTGGGTGTCAGGCACTGTGTCTCAGGGATGAGAAAGTGATGCAGATAAAAAGGAAATAGGCTTAGATTGGAAATGAGCTTGGAAGTAGAGGTCACAGACTAAATGGCTGCAGGATCAGGTTATGGATGGGCTGAGGGGGCGGGTGATGAAACCAGGGAGTGGTGGAGACTGTAGTGAAAACCCAGGGAGGGACATTTCTTCTCTCAAAAGTTTAGCTGCTACAAAGTGCTAGTAAACTGTAGAAAGATTAGGTTCCAGTAACTCAGAGCTTTCACATTTTTTTAAAACATAAGTTATGTGATTTGTCAATGTACTCAAAGTTGAAAAAAAAATGCTATGTGGCCCAACAAAACACATTGGTGTGTCAGGTCCAGCCAGGGGGCAACCACATGGGATCTCTGTGCTCAGAGGGACCTTGGGACACTGTAGCAAGTGTTCCAAAGACTCATTCTGCCAGGAAAAGCAAGGGGTTGGGGGTGGGGAGTGGGAAGGTGGTGTTTGGTGGGCTGAAGAGGCAGCAAAAGGTGATCAGATTCTGGGAATCTGTAGTCCCAGATGAATTTTGGGGGAATCATGCCAAAGGGTATTTTCTCATCACAATTCAAATGACTGGAGAAGCAAAGTAGATTCTAGTTCTCAAACACCAAGATGCCATCTTTGTAAGCCAGGCTTTCATTAATGAAACACCCTTAACAAGAAACAAATCTTGAAAAAGCCCTCAGCATGGGCCTATTATTCCATTCCCAAAGTTTTGATTTGGGTTTTCACTCATTAATACTTAATTGAAGCAAACAGTCCCTGAAAGCTGAAAGTCAAGTCTGCCTGCCTGACGAGAGGCCCTAGGGAAAATTAAACAGGGCACTTACCAAAAATGACAATCACCAGCAAGATGGGAAGCACAGTCAGAGAGTACAAGACGGAAGGAAATGACTCTTGTTCTACATCGCTCTCCAGGTTTCCCAGTTTCACCTAATGGGACAAAGAGCATCATTAAAACCAAGGGAGCTGACCAACATCCCCTGCCCCAAGTCGTTGTTCCCAGGATGCCAAAGGAGTGATGCACGAGGGAGGGTATCTGAGCTCAGGCCCATCCTTGGCAATGCATGGACTCTATGTCCTTGGGCAGCTTGTTCACTGTGCCTCAGTTTCCTGATCTGTCAGTCAAGGTGCTCTGGACTAGACCTGTGGATTTTAAACACTGGCTGTCTTTGGCCTGGGGGCTTTAAGTTGCAGGTATGGCCAATGAAGGGGCAGAAGCCCCATCCCTACATTTTATCCAAGAGCCCACATCTGTGCTTCCTGGCAGGCTGATTCTGAGTAGAAACCAGTCTGATAATGCTGACCTGAAGATTCCTCTGGGTCTTTTCCAGTTTTATCCTTTTTTTTCCCCAATAAAAGCTTTGTAAAACTTGAGAAAAACTCTGTACCCAGCCTTCTTTCTCCATTGCCACACACACAGCAGTTCTTTGGCCCAGGACTCCGTAGAGCCCCTGGCCTGAGGCTCCTTCCCACCTCCCTGAGCCCTCACACAGTCCCTTGCCCACCGTGGTAAAACCGGCCACCTTAACCTGCGCATGTCGCCCCCTGCTCCCCACGCCAACCCTCCTGACCCTGCTGCTGTTTTCTCTGTAACTGTTGCCCCCATCAACCACATTTTTAATCTCGTCTCTTTACTGCATGGCCCTGTTCGCAAGCTCTGCAAAGGTAGGCACTTGGACCCGTTTCTCTTCCCTGTGCCCCCAGCCCAGTGTAGGCATCCGGGAACTACATCCTGAACGACCAAGATGATTAGCATTTGCTCCTCTGCGCTGCCATGGAAGAGGGGGACCTTAGTTTTTACGATTGGTTTTATAATAATCAATACCTTTTTGCCATACAGATGAACAAAGGGAGGCCTATAGAAGTCTAGTGACAAACCTACAATCACACAGCCGTGCATCTACCGCAGGGCAGCCAGGATGCACACACAGATTTGCTTTTGCCTTCCAATCTGATGTTCTTTTCTTTTTTGTTGTTCTTTATCCAATTATTTATGACTATGGATCATAAAGCTCTTTTTTTTTTTTAATATACTCCCCAGAGCTCATATGCCATGGACACTAGCAAAGAGTGGCTTCTAATATGTTTTCCTTCTTGGTGGTCTCATCTTTATTGCGGGACATAAATATACAGTGATGGGTCCCTGGAACATGTCTGGAAAGATGAATTACAAGAAGGGTGACTTCATGGTGAGGGAAGCAATGTGGCCGGTGGGTTATTTGGACCCTATCAGGCTCCAATGCCACCCTGAGGAGGCCTGTTTAGGGTTTTTGCTAAAACATGTCACCTTCGCATTTGGGCAAAGGATGACAACTTGCTGTCAATGGCTCTGGAGATTCTGCTTGCAGATGCTACAATCTAAATGTATGGCTGGAACAAAAGCTATCAAGACTCATTAGTATCATACACAATGGTGTGTTCAATGCTTTGACACTCAAATGGGCACATGGGTGGATTCTGCCAGCTATTTTGGAGGAATTATGCTTGGGCTTGCAGTACCGGCTTTGTTTATTTAAAGTGAAAAATCTAAAGATCCATGAAAGATTCCATGCTGGCCTGGAGGTTTGCCATGGAATTACCAAAGGTCAGGGGAAGGGACCAGGTCGGAGAGTCATGTGACTTACTCGGACTTTCTTGGAAGAGGCAGCAATGCTGTTTGCATTCTTGATGCCCGTAATTTTGCAGAGGATGGTGGTGAGATCTTGGTTTCTAGTAATATTTTCAAAACTGCAATTTAATGGCTTATTTTCCCCATGGAAGAGAGTAATTTCTATGTCTCTCTTGGAAATGTTGAAGTTGTCATTTTCTTTCTGCCAAGGAACAAAATGAAGAAGAAGAAATCAGAGTATGCGTGGAAACAGACCTTTTCTGCCCAGGGGTGGGAAGAGGGGGCATCTATCCCCAACAAAATGGAAGGAAAAGAAACATACTTGAATTTTTACTTCCAGTTCTGTGTCACCCTCAGATTCCACTCGATACCCTGTAAATCTGGGGTCCTCAAGATACTGCAAGGTTCCACAGTCCAAGTAGGTATCTTGTACTCTCAGCTTCACCACCACATTTGGACGCACTTTTGAACTCTTTAAATTGGGGGCTAAAAACGTGCAGAAATCTGTACTACAGTATTCAGAGACCTGGGAGAGAAGAAAAAGAGTGTTTTAATGACTAAAGGATCCAACTATGGTCTCTAAGAGTTAAGTGATGCAGGCAACCAAACTTCTTGGTATTTCTGTCATCCCATCTGTAAAATGGGGGTAGCTACCCTACGACCTACCTCACAGGTTTAAATTAACCCTAAATTAAATGCAGTCAAATGTGACAAGGGCTCATTCAATGAATGAAAGGCTACCTTGAATGATATTACACATGCACAGATGCTTAGAAGAATGGTACACTGCAGGGCCTCGACACACGCCAGCCAGTATGATTAACATTATTAGTCATAATGAAAGCTGTCAGAGGGTGAGCCATGGGAAACACAGCTATGTAGACAGAGGCGGGCTACTCAGAGGGGAAGACTTTGTCCCAAAGGACTCAGATGTCCTTCAAGCCAACAGAGCAGAAACTTAGGAAATTTCAGGAAAGGAAGAGAAGTGCTCAGCCCTCAACTGAAGCCAGCTTCGACCTGCTTGCGTGGCTGCTGAGTCACTCTGCAATGGGGAACCTCTCAGTGAGCATTGGCAGAAGTCATTAACCACAGGGAGGAAAAGGCTTTTCAGGCATAACAGAAAACAGGAGAAAACAAAAGTCAAAGGGACTATAAGTCCCCTGTGAAATGGAGGGTGCCAGATGCTTTTAGAGAGACAGGGAGAGAAAGTGGTGGGCTAGGCTGGTGGATAGACCTTTACAGAAGAACAACAGGAGCTTAGCAAAGAAATGCACCAGGCAGGGGGACGGCCCTTGTTCTTATCTCTAATACTGGAGTAGAGGAAATGGGGCAGGAGGGGATGGGGTGGACCCCGTGATACCAGGTGCTGACCTCTGGACCAGGGTGACCAACCTCCACCTGAGCAGTAGTTTTCCATCCTCTGATCTAAATCTCTCACTTTCACATTTCTCAGCTGGGCTGAAAACTACCAGACCTGCTGCCCCCGGAGGAGTGGAATGCTGGGAGTCAACAGCTGGGAGCCTGGCTCTTGACTGCCTTCCAGAAAGATCACCAGCAACAAGATCACCCATCCTCGCCCTCAGCCTGCGAGGGTCCATACAAGTGAGCAATCCCCATGGTCTGGAAAGCTCTTCTCCCCCTACATTTTGAGTAATTTCTCAGCCACGTTCTCTAGCCATCTGATTTTTTTTTCTGCTCCTGAGAGTGAAGCTGTCCTGCCAGATGCTCTTTTCTCATCTTTGGTGTTCTTGCTCCTCTGATGTTGTCCCCTACTGCCCCTTAATCACAGTGCTGCAAAGGCAGGCTTCACCAGTGCCAGCCCACTGAGCTGGCCAGTGGAGAGCTCAGGCAGGGCCTTGGGACACCTCTGCCATGTCTGAACGTCTGCAGGGGCGTCTTCTTTGGGCTCTCAAGCTTTACCCAGTAACTGTCTCTCCAACTTCTCCTACACAGCACTGCCAAATGTTACCTGTCCTCATGTCACTCCCTGCTCAAAGACCTTTAGTAGCTCCACATTGCCTAGAGAATTAAGGGAAATGTTTTTAGGGTGCCACTCTTGGGTAGTTGCCCTAATATAGTGTTCTTTTGGTTTTTCCTCAGCCACCTCTCTTGCTGATTCTTGACCCACCCTCAGGTTGCAGCTGAGCAGGTCTGGGGACATTCTACCAGGAGCAGATGAGGAACCTTTCCTCTGTGCCTGCAACTGGCCTTCCTTCCATTTCCACCCGTCCAAGTCTTGCCCGCCCTGCCCACTCTGCAGCAGTCATCATCCCTCCATGTGTAATTTCTTTTTCACAGAAAACATACAGCATCCTTGGACCCAGTGGGAACCAGAGGGCCCAGCATTTGACATCACTCCATGCTGCCAACTTTCAAGCCCTGCGTAGATCTGCCAGCCTCCTCCATGAAGCCAGCGTGACCATCTATCTCATTTGTCTTTTGTCCTTGCACCTAGCAGAACAATTTGTCTATAGTCGGTGCTCAGTACATTGTACTTGATTTGGGAACAGCATTTAGGAAATGGAGCAAGACCACTGACAAATTAGGGCCTCTGTGTGACAACAATAGGTGTGTTTGCATCATGCAGCCACAGCTCAGGAGCAGACCCAGTACGGGCCTAGAACCACTTCTAAAGTGTGCCAGGAGGTAGAGGCACACAGGACCAGGCTGTGAGCTGATAAAGTAGGCGACTTTCTGCACCGAGGCCTGAGCGCCTACCAATGCCAAGGGAAATAACTCTGTGGCCACCCTTGGCTCTGCTAACCTCGGCAGGAAGTGATCAAGTGGGGCTCCAGGGGACTGCTCCCCACCTGTGTTTCATCAAGGAAAGGGAGAAAGGGGAAGAGAGAAGGGGAAGAAGATTCAGGAAGTGCTTAGTAACACCCAGGGGCCCCAAGAGAACCTTGCATCTTGCTCGCACTCCTAGCACCAGCGGCTTCAGTACCTTGAAGCCACAGCGGGAATAGATGCTGCCTACGCTTCCCACCTCAGGGGGAGGGAGGGCAGGAGAAAGTGAGAGCGGATGGCAGGGACCAAAGAGAGCCCAGGGGACAATGGCCAGAGGAGGAGAAGCTATGGCAGCAGTTCTGGAACATCAGCGAGCCACCTTGTCTCTCTAGGTCCCAGCTCTGCGAACATCTGGGAACATCACCGCCTACTCTTCACAGCCACACAGTTCCTTGCTCACACCTCGACCACGCACGGAGCTTTCTCACACACATTGATGAGCATTGTTTCATTACAGCGACTCTCCGCAAATCACACACGCAGACAGTGGCAGGTCTTATCATACCAAGTACACTTTTCTTTTCCTCTGCCTGGCAACCCCAAAGAGGCAACCACAAGTGTGAGGTCTTTGTTGTTTCAGTTACAGCACAGGGGTTATCACACCGTGAGTAATTTGTAAAAAGGTAAATTTAAGACATTTACAACACCAAAGTGGAAGAAATAAGAAATAGCCCAGCACGATTGAAAGTGGCGTGAAAATAAAATCATCCCTGGAAAGAACTTTGATCGCATAGCATCTGAAGACTTACGTTTATGTTTTCTTTTAACTCCTGTGAAATGATTAAGCTGTCAATTACATCAAAATTTCTGCCCTCGATTGTTATATTTTGACCACCACTGCAAGGCAAAAAGCAACAGCAAGGGTAAACAGACAGGCATTTTGCATTTGGAACAAAACTGTCAGCTGATCCACATGTAATATTAAACAGCAACGTTGGAGAGGAAATTAACTAATTTTAATTTCAAATATATGACAAGCTAAGAAGTCTTTTACAGACACTGACCACAAATTCACAGTTTTTAAGACACATCAGTATAAAACTTCAGGTTTTAATTCCCATTCCCAGGGGGAAAGTCTTATTTTAATTTAAGGAAAATGCCCACACTCTAATAGAATTTGAGCTCTGTGCTACCATTTCGCTATATATAATCTGATCACTTGTACCTTGAAAAGCATTCCCTGAATGGAATTTTGTTTGCTGTTTAATCTATATGAAGATTCTTTAATCTTAGCAATTTTTAAAAATCAGATTCCTCCCAATCTACCAATTAATTTTATTTAGGGACACTGGGAACACTTTGGAAGAGGCAAGATTACAAATGATGTTAAAAGTATAAATTCTTCATTGAGAAACCATATAAATAATAGTGAAAGGGGGGCTCCGTTATCTCACCAAAACCAAGCCAAATGGCTTCATGTCGGTGCATCATTTGATAAAAGCAAAATGGTTACGGGGTGTGAAACAAATGGCTGTCAACAGTTTCAGCTGTCCAGGGGTCCCTGTCCTCTGAGGCCACCAAACAAAAGTCCTGGGGAACAGGAGTCTGGGTGTGTCAGGTCCAACAGCGGGCCGAGCCCGTGGTGATCAGAGCAGTGGGAGGGTGAGAGAAGACCAATTTGTGTACCACAGAGAAGACCCTGGACCCCAGCCCTCCAGCTGCAAGGGGCTGGCCAAGACGGGCTCCTGCCAAGCTACCACGGTTGCATGAAGACCAAGCCATGTGCGTTCTCTGGGCGCCAGGCTGAAGAGCCCCACTCTTGCTTAAAGCACAAACACCCAGAAGCAACCAAGAGACACAGGTTGAGAGTGTCACGGGTAACAGGAAAGCAAGTCACTGCCTCTTACGTCACAGCAAGGCAACAGTATGGAGATACAGCTTTGAGTGCTAAACTGTCCTGTTGCTGGAACCCTCTCCATGCCTCAGTTTGCCATCAGCAAACCAAGGACAGTACTAAGAGGAAACCAGCCCTGGTGAAGCCCTGACTGCAGATTTCCAGCTCCAGACATGGGAGGAACCAGGTTTCTAAAGCTCTTCAGCCTGGTGCTCTGTCACAGCAGCCACAGCAGACTAATACGACCAGCTCTCACTCTATCTTCAATAAGAACCTCAGGAGTGAAGTCTTTTCTCCCTGCTCCAAAGCCTTGTGGGTAGTTTTAGCTAGACAGTACTTGAAGGGCTGGGGTTTAGCTTACTAGCATAAGCGCCTTCCTGGCAAGCGTGAGGTTGTGAGTTCAATTCCCGATACCCAAAAAAAAAAAAAAAAGAGTACTTTGAAATTTAGATTCAGGCTGTGTTAGATGAACAAAACCTCTTTAGGGCAGTATTACAAAATTTAAACGTGAATTTAAATTTGATAAGGGAAGGATTGTTTTTTCCTCCTTAAGGGTTCACCTGGAGAGTTCATTTTGGAATTTCCATCTCTCACCAAGGGAAATTCTTTGACACATTGATACTGCCTTTCCTGTGATATCTGTGAACATTTTTCCTGAAGCATTCAAAACAGCTGACTCTAAAATCTATACTCTGAAAGATGTAAGAGAGGAGACTTATCATGAGCAGTGTGACACATGCTGAAGAAGGTCATAGATTTGTAACAGAAACCTAGGCTAAGAATAGGTACTGTGGTTGAACAAACGTTTGAGCTGTGAGTTTCCTGGCAGCCATGGCTAAGAGAAAACCAGGATGTGTCCACAGCACTGATGAGAACGGGAACAGCCAGCCCCTCAGGCAGGCCTTTCTCTAGGAACAAAGTCTTGTGAGGGACTAGAAATCCAAATATGGCTACCATTTGTGCCTTTGTCCACAGGAAATCCATGTCCTTTATGCATCGGTCCCTGCGCCAGAGGTGGGAAGCACACCACGCGTCTAGACAGTACCTGATCCAGGTGGTAGCCGGGAATAGGTGGGAACAGCGTGGCAGCGCGATGTAGGCTAACGCTCCCGCCGCAGAGCAGTTCCCACCATCAAACTGGATGCACACGTCCTTCATTTCTTTTCGGCTCGATGGAAGAGAAAATTTCATGTGGGTGTCATTCAGCACATGGCTAACCTGTATCCTAGGAAGGGAGAGAGAAGGAACTCTTACACGACACAGACAGCGCAGCTGATTGCCCAAGGTGACAGCGCACAGATTTCAGCTGAACCGGGGCTGCACTTCCACAGCAGCTGCAGCTGAGGACAGCTACCGATTAATCAAGAGCTACGTACCCAGTTGGGGTGAATGTGGGGCTGCGTTCCTCTTTCTTTTGTGCATTTTTATCATTTTATTTGCATCTCCCTTTGAAGTGGGGGAGGAAGGAGGGATAACCACTGCCCTTTAGAAAGCTGAACACACAGTGAACATGGGACGGGAATCGTGGAATGGGTATGACACTGTATTAAGAAATGATGGCTAATTTGGGGGAGTGTGGTCACGATACCACTCCTGTTAGCAGTGTATGCGGAAGTATTTATGAGCCATGACGGTGTCTGGGGTCTACTTTTAAGAAAGTCCAGCGGCTAAGCTCATCTTCTCCCCCACCCAAAAGCAGATGCGACAGGCAAAACGAGATGGAGAAAATGCTGATACATTTGGAAACCTGGTAAAGAGGGTCATTGTGCTCATCTCTTGTCTATGTTTGAACATTTTCTTAATCAAGGCTTTAGATAAAAAGTCCCAGGCAACCACTAGGAAGGTGAAATTCAACCCAGCCAGCCGCAGATAGGTGTGGGGACAGTGAGCAGAGAGCGTAAGGGGCTCAGATGCGGGCTCTGCTGCCTCCCTCCCGGGAACCTCCAGACTGGGGACTGGCCGGGATGGTGCTGGGTGCTCCTGACACCCAGAGGGAGCCGCCCTCAATGCCTGTCTGGAGTTAAAGGAAAACCTTCCACAACACTCGCTAGGTCCTCTGTGATCTAATTGTCCTATAGGACAATCGATTATGACTTCTTCAAGGATATGTGCATGATTATTAACGCTACTACACCTGATGGGGAGCTAGATGCAAAGATCATTTGGGCGAGTTGGTGCTTATCCTTCCTACTTCAGAAGCACATTTTAAGGTTCCTACTCTGAGCACAGCTCTAGGAAGTTCATTGTCGAATGGCTGCTCGTTAGAATCCAAACTTGTTTTTAAGTTTTAGTAGGAGAGAGGTGGAGACGTAGGTCAGTCCCCTACTCTACTCGCATTTTTCTCTGCAAAATAATTACACATTTAAAAAATACCACAATAAAAGAGTGTGGGACGATGGCATGGTATAAGATTAACTGGGAATCACGTCAACTGCTCTCATGAGTTTGGGTTCGCTACACAGATGGGGTTACTGAAATGCTCCCCACAGAAAGGTCTTTTAGTCATTTAATTTAATAACTGTGATATCTCAAGACACATTCAGAATGGAAATGAGAGCATAAAGAGTCAGAAACAGGTTAATGCTCTGCAAACGACTTATTTTCCTGGGAAGCTGATTGCCTTTCAGCGAACACACAGGTGTCTAACTTCACAGATTTCACTACAGAGAATGAAAGATTTTTGCCATAAGGTATTTAGCCAGGATAAATGGCACAAAAATACCCAGGTTGCATAGATACTGCCTTTAATGTGTGCCTGATGGTTCTGGGATGTTGCTGAACAGAGGAAAGCCACCAACGAGCTGCTTTCTCATCCAGATCACAGACATTCCAGATTCACTGCTGGAAGGGGAAGGGGTGGCAGTGATGTGTGGCAAGTGAATTAGAACAGAAAGTTCAGTAAATAAGCATGGCGGATTAGAATGCTGTCCAGATCTGCTTTAGTCATTAAAAGCAAAGGCATCACGCTTCGGCAGGCTGTCTTAAATGTATTTCTAGGATGAAAACAAGCTTAATATTTTACTTCATGGAGACCGTAACATCTTTTCCTTCCAATTAGCACAAACTTATAAAAGTTAACAAGCAGAAAACTCAAATTGTGTGTTGTGTTATTATTATTACCTCTCTCTCTCTCTCTCTCTTTCTCTCTCTCTCTCTCTCTCTCTCTCTCTCTCTCTTTTCCTGTGATGAGGGTCAGGACAATACGCCCAAGAAGATAAGTCAGAAATTGAAATTTTGGCCCAATTTCATTAACTGGATGAGTTGGGGGGAAGGAAATCACAGAGATTATAATATTCAAGGGTACCTTGACCAGAGAGTTATGCTTGGGGTGTTTTGTTCCTTTACTGCTAATCTTTGTATTGGTGATTTAATTATTTGAGACTGAAACCAAACCAGTAGAGAGAAAGCAAGATACAAAGAATGATCTTCCAAAATAAGTTTGAAATTTTCTTTTTTTTTCAACTTTGGGATGCATATTGGAAGAGTTCCTCCATAAAATTCTGCATGGAATCCCAAGGTATACAAATATTTTCTAAGCATATCTTCTCAATCATGCTTGTTAGTTTCTATGCATAATTTTGATAGTAAAAATGAATTCAGGCTCCAAACAAGGAATATCTTGAAATTACCTCTTACTGAGATCTTGGGGGGAGAGTAGGTAAGAGAAGGCCGATTCTCTTACAATGAACTTCCAATTTGTTAAAATCATTTTACTTTTTGGAATTCTGCTCTAACAAATACTCAAGACTAAGTGGCCTTCTATGCTGCACTGAATCATTTGACTCCAGAAAGGGTCTGATCATGCTGACATCCCTTTGGCATTGGTGTTGGCTTTAGATTACTGAGGATCGATTATTAGTATTTCAACTCACACATCCTTATCACAAGTGCTGGTTCCTTTCAGGATCATCGTGATGTTCGACGCCCGGGTAAAGTTTGCTCCTGTAACCATCACGTTACTTTTCCCTAAGGTCGATATTTTCTGTGGCTCAATGGCCTTAATGTAGAAGACCTATTGGAAATAAAAGATTAAAACATGAGATCAAAGCTACGAAATGGCATCATTCCAAAAAACACTCTGTTGATTTGCTGCAGTTCGAAGAAATTGCTGGGAAATTAACAACATTTTGCAAACACAAGCAGGCAGTGTTTAATGAAATCAATGAATTCAAGGAAGAGTGCGGAAGATTCATGTCTCGCAACATGCGACAGCATGAGGTCAAACCAATTAGTCTTTGTCTCACAAGACAGTTGAAAATGCAGTTGAGGAGCCCGATGCTCTGTCTGCGGGGTGTGGAGCCCTGGAGTTTAGGACCAGCTCACTGTCCTACCGCCATGGGAGGCTCCCACCATAAGCAAAAGACGACTGGAGGCCAGCAAGACCATCACATCAAAACAAATGTTATCCTAGATAAATTTTATGCCCCAGAAAGTAGTTTGTATCTTTCTGTTTCATTCAATTTAGGTTCCTTGAATGAAGGCTCACACTGCAGAGAACAGACCTCATGAAATCATCAGTTCTACCACTTCACACCAATGAGGTAGGCACCTAAACCTTGGTGACCAACCATTTCTTCTCCATGATTTGCAAATATGACAAGTACTTCCTTGCTACCCAGTCGCAGGCCTTATCAGGGCTGCAGGTGAGAACATAAAAGTGATTAAAATGTGATATGTATACACCAATTCCTCAAGATGAATGTAATTGCTTTATCACACATTCCCCCTTCAAAAGTGTCCCTCCAGAGTCACATGATGTCTACTTCCTGTCACAGAGGCAGATGCCTCCTTACTTCTCCATTTGCAATGTCTAGTCAAATTCCCCTAAAAAAAAAAAACAAAAAAAAAAAACCCAAAAACCAAAGCCCTATATTTGAGGGCAAGAATCATTTTCCCCCTTCAAAACAAAATAAATCCTATCTTTCACTTATGTCCTTTGGAAGCCCCTATATTCATTTAAATCATTTTGGTGTCCTTTTGTGGGCCATTTCCATAAATCTGCATTATTCTACAGTAGAGGAACCACAGCCAAGATGAAGAGTTTAAGCTCTTGGCTGAGGTAAGTGTAGCAGATCTCAGCTTGAGTGAATCACACACTCCTGGTATTTGAAATGGCCCAAGGTCCAGAGATGTGCTGCCATGGGACATCTACACCGGAAATGCCACAAGTACCTACTGTGAGGACAAAGTCTGGGAAGATCCTGAGCTACTGTAAGAGCTTCTGCTGCCATGTCCAGCTGCCTAACAGCTGCATCTTGAGGCAAATGAGCATCCTCTGTCTAACGCGCACCAGGATGGCCTTGCTGGGCCGCCCACCCTACTGCACTGGGGGCCCTTTCCTGCGAGTTCACACACACAGACGCTGTATGGTGTGGGGTCACCCTCGCCCATTACTGCTATGGATTGGTAAATTCATCATTACTGGCATCACAGCAATGACCTAACGTGACAGGGAATTGATTTCGGTGGCAGCATTTTTTATTTTAATCACTTTGTAAAAGCCTTTAGCCCTGTAGTTATTGAATCACCAAGGACCCAAAAGGGTCACTGTAATTATTCTGTTATACTTGACTGCATTTTGTTGGGGAAACCCATCTGCTAGAGTGGTACTTGGGATGGAGGATTAGTGAAGACTTCAAGATAAATCCCTTGCAAATGTCAAGTGTGTGTCGCATGGTGAAAGACTTACTCTGTCCTCTTATGTGGTGACAGCCAAGTGAGCAAGTACTTATTGAGCACCTATAGGGTCCTTACGATAGTACTAGATGTGGCAAGAGGACATGTGATATATATGTGTGTCCATGTTTTGGTAGGGTCCACAAAAAAAATTTCCAAAAGAGAATAATAACTCATGACAAACAAAAACACATGAAATCCAAATTTCAGTGTCCATGAATTCTTACTTATGTATTGTCACTGGCTACTTTCACATTATTATACCAATTTCAACAAAGACCATGCCGCTGGCAAAGCCCACACCACAGTATTTATAGTCCTTTTTTTTTTTTTTGTAGAAAACACTAACAAACCCTTGCTCTAGAAGGCCACTGTCTTCCTAGGGAGGAAAGATATACTTTTTTATATGTAAACTTCAACGCAGATTACATTTATAGCCAAGTCCACTATGACTCGGGTTTCTGTTCTTTTTTGTTTTTTTGTACCAGGGATTGAACTTGAACTCACAACCGCACTCTTGCAAGGCGGGTGCTTATGCCACTGAGCTAAATCCCCAGCCCCAGGTTTCTGTTCTTGCTAGATGAGCCTCCCCTACTTCTTAGATTTATGCTGTGGCTGTCAGTGGAAGCGAACTGTAAATTGGTCGAGTACATGTTACTGCTCTATTCGCTATGGAGGATAAACACAGCCTTATAACTAATGAAAAAAAGAGTTTTAAGGGAGTTATATTTTGCTCCTTAAATGGCTCTCCAAACACCATCTGAGGACCTGCCACGTCGCCTTATTAACTTTTTATTTCCCCCTGAGTAGAGACAGCCTTGCTACTTCAAAAGGATTTCATTTTAAAGCCACATTGTTTAGAGAAGTTCCCATTGGCCATCTAGGATAGAATCCAGCCCTCGCTATCTCGTAAAAGCAGATACTCAGTCTGTTTTCAAAGAGGTCAGATTAGCTGTTATTTGTTTGCTGCAGAGATTTCTCCTAATCCTAATAAGTGAGCTGAAGAGCTACCAAGAGGACCCCCCTGAATAAATAATGCAGGTATACAAGAAAATGTAAAAGAATAGAAAAGATAGGTCAGTAAAATGGCTGTGATGATTCTTAGAAATTAATGTTTTCTGTGTTTGCTAATACATAAAAGCCAGTAAATACAAAAAAGAAAGGCCTTCCTACAGTGTGCTCCATACTCTAGATATGTTTTTATACTTCAGTCAATCAAGAGTTAATTCACAATGCGACACAAGTAGCCAGCCCAACAAGCTTACCCACAGAAGGGGTTAATTTGAAAACATAATTGAGCTTGATACACGGAGGATTTCTCACAGCTCAGCAGTGAGACACTCCTTCCAACATCCAAGGATTTCTATAGGCCAAATGAAATCACCCTTGAGTGTATCCGTCACGGCTCTAGGTTGCCCAGCAAGCAACCTCGGAAGAGTTCGTTTCCTGTTAGTTACGTTTTAAAGACTTAAAGAGTCATTTTTAAATGGGATCACCGATGTAAATTATTTAATAAAGTACTCTGAGGTCTGATCTCCTGTGAATTTAAATCACTCCCTGTTTTATATAAGAAAGTACATTGGAAATGGGTTAAGTAGGTGACTTATGCCCAGTTATTTTAATTTTTTTAATTTTCAAAACTAAGTCATGACAAGATATTGGCAATAGCACAACCACTTAGAAACAGTTATCCTTGAAAAGGTCTAAAAGGATTACTCCTGACAGTCAAGAGTATCTTTTGTGAAGTCTGACGTCAACACAATTCAAATTATTGTGACAGTAATGGAGAAAATATTGCTATGATTGAAAAGAATATTGGAAAGAGGTGCATTAGGAAGGCTCAGTTTATTAAGACCAAATTGTACTCTATTAATCTGTTAGGAAAAAAAATCTGAATATAGCCAAGCTCTCTGTAGGCCTGGACCTGGATCAACACTTGGTAAAACACCGCTCAGACTGTCACTCGTGAAATTAGTTCAAACAGGACTAGATAAAAAGTCATGGATTCCAAACCAGCTGGAAATCTGAAACCAAAGGACATAAGAGAGATGAAAGGCAGCACAATTAATTAAAAGAAAGTGTCCTGTAGGGCCCTACAGGGGTGAGTATTTGGTTCAGAATTATTTAACATCTTTACTAATGACACAGAAGAGGACAGAAGAAATATATTAATAAAATGTATAAATTGAGCACAGTGGTAACCAGCAGCAGAAAAGTGGGAGGAAGAGGTGAGATAGGGAAAGAAAATAGTAAAGTACAGTTCTGTCGAAGAAAAAGTACATTTCCACAGAACAAAAAGTGATCTATTGATTCAGTGTCTCCTGCGAGTCCCTTCATAGGTGCCCTGTACAGGCCCCGGGGAGCTGAGACTGTCACTTCCAGGTGGTCCTGGGAACCGTCAATCATTCACAGTAGCCCTGAACCCAGAGGAGAGATGTCCAGGGAGAAGGCAAAGGTCCACCAGTGAGCAGGGAGGCCCAGTTTTGCCTCTCGAACCAGGGACCCTAAGGCAGGGATGTCCCTCCCCATGTCTGTGGCAAGCGTTGGCAGCCTGGTGCCCAGAGAGGCCAACATTCATTTCCTCCCTTTGGACAGACCTTGGTAGCACCAATGCGATGTGGTTTGACACTTATTTCTACAGTTTAGAGTAAACCATGAAAGTCAGTGGTTAAAACTGTGAATGTTTGAGTCAGGCTGCCTGCGTTTAAATCTCTTTTCTACCACTTACTATCTACTTATTTTTTCTAACCCCCCAATTTCCATGTCAATGAAATGGGGTGGGGGGTCCACTGTGAAGCTTAAATAAGGAGATGCTGTGAGCTCAGGACATAGCAAGGGCTCAGCAAATGTTTATTCAAGTTAGGACTTTCTGGTGTGCTTTCTGGGTCTTTTCTGTTGTATATATTCAACTCTTTCATGAAATGGTATCTTGCTTCCTCTAGAATATTCTGTCTTATACAAACATAAGCTCTACAAGGGCACACATACCTGGTTGTCTAAGCACACAGCAGTTGCTCAGAAAGCACTCTTTTTGGAGTCAGGGTCTTATTGTGTGTTCAGGCTGGCCTAGAACTGTCTTATCCTAAGTGCTGAGATTACAGGCATGCACCTTTACAGGAAGCTCAACAAACACATTTTTAATTGATTAAATGAATGATTGGAAGTGAATCCTACATTTCTAGTACAGGGGTAGACTCAGAGAAGCTATTCAAAAAGTTGTGAGTTCAACTGAATTTCTCTTCTGAAGGAGCCCACTTGGGTTGTTTGTGAGAAATTAAAATGAACATTCAAAAGTGATGGAGGAGGAGAAGGGAAGGTGTGAGGGAGAAAGAACAATCTGTAAATTCCTGGAGAGCAGGAGTCATGGTTAATCTCCCCCCTACAGTGATGAGCATGGTATGAGGATTAAAAAACATCAGCACAGGTTGTCACAATGTTCCCTTGAAAGCAAGAGAGGGAGAGAGCAGGGTCTGTGTACCAGCAGGTAAAGGCAAAGGACAGAAGTGTGGTAGGGAAAGCGGTTGGGGCAGGACCAAAGGGCCAATGGTGCTCCTGGAGAGTAAGAGAGGGAGGGAAGGTTGGAAGGAGGAAAGGAGAGAGGAGGAAGGGGAGATGCAGCTTCATAGCCCAAAGTACTCAGCATCCTAGATAAGAGTTGGATTTAAATTTCTTTTCCTCTTTTGGTCACACTTTTCCTGAATGCAGCTCCTCTGATAAATGCTTCCAGATCAGGGCATGTGGTGGGTCGAACCTGGAACTCTACTTCTAAGTTACCACAACCTTGGATGAGAAAATCCATTCATTTAAAGTACTGTCTTGAGTAGGAGTGCATTGCCACTGAAGAATAAAGTACAATCCCACTGAGGGGTGACTGGTACAGCGCTATACGTGCAGGTACACAGGCTTCTTTCAACCCTGTGTGTTATCCATTCCTGCGCCCTCTCTTCCAGCCACGTTGATTGAGCGAAGGTTTCCTGTGAAGTTTGCTGGAATTCTCTGATCTACCAGTCTTCAGCATCTCTGGCTCCTCTGCTTAGATACCTGTTCCACTGTCTCCATGTGTCTGGATGCTTCTCCTCCCTCAAAGGTGAGCTCAAATATCACCTCCATCAATCCATCCATCTATCGATCAAAGGCTGAGGCAAGCACACTGATTAAGGGTGTTACACTGCCAGGCACTGTGCTTAAATAAACAGGGAGGACTGGGACAAGGCCCCAGGTACAGAGAGGCTCTTTGGTCTGCGTTCCTCCAGATGCTAAACCCGTATTAACATTTCTTTTCTGGCTTTGTTACCCATGCACTCATGGATAAGGTTCTTAAGACTGACAGCCAGACAGGTTCTCAGTCATCTGTGACCTCCATCTGGTATCCCTAGGGCTCAGTATAATGGCACCTCTGATCCTGTACATGCTCCATAAATGCCTGCGGGAAGAACCAACTCAAGTTCAGGACCACAGAGCCCAGGAAGGTCCCTGCGCCTTTCCCAGTACACAGCACACAGGAAGTGTGATGTGGTCAAGATGCATTAAAGGACAGCTCTCTGTGGCTTCTCTGCTGGAAACAGGGACAGAAAGGTAGAGTGCTCTGTTCACAGCCAACACGAAGATCTCAAATGGAAACCAAAATGTTACACACATTCTACCTGATGATGAAAGAGCAATGTTTCACAGAGCACAAGAAATTTCTCCTGAGGAAAGTGGCACGCCATTCCCTATCAGCCCAAACTGATACTCTGCTCTGAGTCACGCACTGGAAGGAAACAGTTTGGTATGAACCAAATGTCACTCTCCAGACTTTAGAAGGGTGATCCGCACAGAAGCACAGCAGAGCCGACTGGGCATGGCAAGTCTCAGCCTCCTCCTCCTCCTCACTTGGTGGCCCTACCTCTTTGAACCACACGCAGTGTGAAGTTCAAAAGGTACCGGAAGGCATGATACAGGAAGCCAAGATGCTGTAACTAATATCTTTTTTTTTCTTTAAAATAAAAGAAGTTTACAGAGCTATTGCCTGAATGATTACTTGGCAATAAAAAGAAACAAGCTATTGATACATAAAAGAATTTAGATGAATTTTTATACAATTACATCCTATAGCACACCCTGTCAATGTGTATAATTTGAATGGTTTCATGCATTGGTTAAAAATTAATTTTAAAAGTTAGGTCTCCAAAAGGGTATATCTGGATGATTCCATGTGCAGCCAATCCTTGAAATAACAAAATTATAGAAAAGGAGAACAGACTGAGTTAGGGAGCGGGTGGAAGGAGGCGGGGCTACCAGAGGGCAGTGCAGGGCTCTCCCTGCAGGCACGATGGCCTGCTGTGTCTTGGCAGTTGATAGTGTCTGTATCCTGGCTGAAGTCTTGTGCTATTGTTTGCAAGATGTTACTTTGGGAGAAAACCAGGCAAAGGCTTTATGCATTTTTTTTCTTAAAACTATATGTGAATCTACAATGATCTCAAGACTGAAAGTTTCATTTTATCTAAAACAGTCCTCAAAAAGAACAAAGTTGTTCATGCCTGTAAATCCCAGCACTCTGGGGACTGAGACAGGAGAATTGCTGTGAGCTTGAGGCCAGCCTGGGACACAGTGAATTCAAGGCCAGCCTAGATTACAGAGTGAGACGAAATAAATAAATAAATAAATAAATAAATAAATAAATAAATGTAGAATTACAACATGACCCAGCAACTTACACTGGGTTTAAAGCCAAAAGAATTGAAAACAGGGTCTTGAAGACATAGTCGTACAACTGCATTCACACCAGCATTATTCCTAAGAGCTAAAACAAGAAGCAACCCAGGCATCCAAGCATAGATGAATGGATAAACCAAATGTGGTGTATGCTTCTATCAGAACATTGGTCAGCCCTAAAAAAGGAAGGGAATTCTGACTCCGGCTAGAACATGGATGAGACTTAGGGACCTTATGTTAGGCCAAGAAGCCAGTCACAAAAGGACGAATACTGATTCTACTTCCTCGAGGTAACCTTAGTAGTGAAATTCATAAAGACAGAAAATAGAATGGCAGTTACCGGGGCTGGGGGGAAAGAAGGATGGAGAGCTATTTCCTGAGTGCAGGGTTTCAGTTTCGCAGGATGTGGAGTGTTCTGGAGACGGGTTGCAAGACCGTGACTGTAATTAGCACTACTGAACTGTGTACTTAGAAACAGTGAGCGTCTTCAAGGCTCTGTGCTTTTTACCAAAACCAAAAATAACAGCAAAGTTTAATTAGAAGAAAAAAAGCCACTGTCTCCTTGATCCACATCCCTGTCACTGCTTCTTAGTTTTACAAACCGATGGGAAGAGAAAAGTAGCCCATCATTTAATTAAACCTCAGAGACTTTCAAAGTCCAGAGATATTGGCACATCAAGCTTTTCTGATGCTTTAATTAACTGCATAATCCATTTGAATTCACATTCCCTCTGCCTGTTACTTAATTCACCTAAAGTTACTAACAACTTTTCAGTAATGATTAAAAATGTGCTACTTATTTATATTGGCACTTGACCTTAAATAGCTGCAAATGGCTGAGTCAAAGCCACAGATTAGTCATGAAATAGGAAACGGAGCCTTTTGGGGTGCTTTTAATGCTGTTGTTTTTAATTTGCCTGATCCTGCCAGACTTCAAGGTTAATGAGAGCAGGAACTTCTCCTCTTTTTGTTTGTTTTTCACCGTATAGATGCACGAGAGCTTTTGCTCACTCAGTGAAGCCGGCACTTAGCAGTTCTCTGAACACATACGTTCTGCCAGCAATGTTTAAACAGCCCCTGCTTTGCGAACATGACAGATACGTTGAGTTCACTGATCTGAAAGAAAATAAAGAGAAATTCCCAACCAAATTTCATGAAAAAGCACCACTTTTGAAAAGGAGAAAGAAAAACACACATTCTATAACAACTCTGGTTTAGCATCATTAACTACTGGCTTGATCTTATCTACAAAGCAAAGCAACAAGACAAAATCCAGAGTTTAATTCAGGCTAGTTCGTATGCTTTTCATAACCCCCTGTTCACACACGCAACCCCAGAGCTGCAATCGTACTTGGTTCAAATCGAATTCCCCTAAGGCTGTGTCCTCTGCTTTCTCCTAACTCTCCTCAAATAAGTTCCAAAGTCACCTTTGTGATTTGAGCCCTATGGAACAACATCATTTTTCATAATTACAGAGTTTTAATTTCTGTAAGTGAGTGTGAGCCTTTGATATATTGAGCCAATTAAGTGAAACTTGGTTAAAACCCAATGGGGAAATAAAGGGAATTTTGGCAGTAAGTAAAACAGAGAATTTTTAAAAGGAACCCAAAGTAGTGGCAGTTGTCACTGTCATCAAAAAGGGATGTTTTTTATTATCAACTCAGAAACAGGATTGGACCTGTAGACCCGGATTGGTTCTGTTACTCTTCGTCTGCTTGAATCTTCCTCCTCCGGAGGTCTTGGGTGGCTTCTCCGTAGTGATGTGACAGAACTCCTGAAATAGAGAACACTGCTTTAACTCCACGTGGGTGTGGGTGGGAAATTCAAAGTATGAAACAAACACAAATGGTGTGGTGCCTGCCTGTAATCCCAACACTCGGAAGGCTGAGGCAGGATGATCATTGTGAGTTTGAGGCCTGCCTGGGTTACATAGAGAGTTCAGGGGAAGGCTGAACTACAAAGTGAGACCTTGTCTCAAAAAACAAAACAAAACAAAATAAAACAAAAGAAAAAACCCCACCAAAACCCAAACACACACACACACACACACACACACACACACAGGCAAGCTGGACACATTTATTTTTGGTTAAACTTCATAACAGCAACAGCATCTCTTTACCTGGTTTCTCTCATAATCAGCAGGGTCACAAAAGGTGAAGGGGTGGATACACTTTCGATCCCGTTTACACCAAGAACAGCCAGTTCCAATGCACACTGAGCATCTGGGAACATGGAAATGCAACTTAATTCACATTAAAAAAAAAAAAACTTTTTATCTTTTTTTTTTTTTTTTTGGTGGGGGGTACTGGGAATCGAACTTAGGACCTTGTGCTTGCCAGGCAGGCGCTTTGATGCTGAGCTACATTCCTGGCCCCCTACATTTTTAGGGAACTATTCATATCCTAGAATTTCCCTCTGTCATGCAGTGTGCAAGTATTGAAAAGAATTTTAAAAACAATCCCTGGACAGACTGGGAAGAACAAGGGAAAGAAAACAGCACTTTGAGGCTGGGCATGGACTTTGTGTCCAGCTCTGGGGTGCCCTTGGGATTGATGAACCAGCATCCTATCTGCAGGGGTGTTGCCATGGAAACCTGAAGCTAGGGTCACCTGCTGAGCTGGGGACAACGCAAACTCACTGAATCTGCTTCTGAATCCAGCTGTGCTACTGGTCAACCTCAGGTAAGCGCCTGCGGGGGCGGGGCCTACTCTCTGCGCTGCCCCCTCCCTACTGGGTCAGCCAGTCCTGATCCCTGGAGCAGCCAACTCTGCCAACTGCCCGGAAAATGGGAGACACAAAGTGCAATCTGGCAGACAGAGGAAATAAGGCGCTTGTGTTTGCTTTATAACCAAATTAAGGAAGAACTGTATCTACCGATCAAGTAATCTACCACGCATGGATGACCGTGGAGGACTTGAAAAGCTTGCGTTAGAGTAGCTGCAATCAAAGAAGAAATGATAGAAGGAAAACGATAGAAGGACAATCGGGATGCTCTGCAAATGTAGCCAAAAGAGGCCAGAGGAAGGGTCAGCAGAGGACAGCAAGGCCGACGAGCGAGCACCAGGTGATGGGACCCAGCCTGCAGCTGAACAGAGTGAGGAACAGATTTGTGACCCAAGCTTCTCTGGCCCCTCAGGCAGGATTACTGTACCACATGCTTTTCGAACAGGAAGCAGCTTCCTTGGAGAGTGCTCATTCTCTGGGATAACCTGGGACTGAGGTCTGAGCCTCAGTTTCCTAGCGAGTGACCCAGGGCAAGTTACTCCCTTTCGTCTGGCCTCTAAAACTGCCCACCAGGGGAGCTACATTTTTTAAAAGCTCTCTTAGAGCTATAAAATTCCATTTAATTACCCCCCCTTTCCCTATTTTCTGGACTTCTGAGGCTTTCTGTATCAAGATTTGTATTTTTCTCCCCTAACTCATTCTGTTTCTTAGAAATCACTGGCCCCAGCGGCTCTCTGACGCAGTCTCAAGTCTGAATTCACTTTTTCTTTAGAAACAGGTCCCAGGCCAGGCAGAAAGAAGCTCGCATTTAGCGCTTACAGAGTGGGTCATCAAGGCAGACTGGACTGCTAATCACGGCTTCCTGTTGCTCCTGTGGGGCATTCAGGGTGCCAACTTCCAACCAGAAGGTCAGGTCTCTGAGAAGGATTTCCTGTCTTCTCTGTGCTTTAGAAACCAAGCCTGAGGCCTGGCCCTAATCCAGGGGCACCCACTCCTAGGGGGTAAGGGTGGTAAGGACACAACAGAGGATCTGGTGTGGCTCAGAGGTAGAATGCTTGCCTAGCCCCTGGATTCCATTCCTAGCACCATGAAGATCAATCAATCAATCCATCCATCACCAAAGAGGGCACAATGAACATGTTCTTTTGGCAAAGGAGACTTTATCTTATCCCTTGAAATTTATTTTCTGACCCACAGGGTCAGGCCTCCTGGTTCCTGATGCCTCTCTGATCCGGGGAGATCTCATAATGAGGGTCCCTTCTTCTAGCCTCACTTGAAGTCCCCTGGCTTGGGGAAAACTCACTCCTTGCTGACAGAATGCTCAGGGCGTGTTCCCTCCTTGGTGGCCCTGCATCACTTGCTATTAGCTCAGTGTTTCTCTCCTTTCCTGTAGGCCATGCTCTGAAAAGCACTTGGGAAAAGTTCTACTCCATGAAAAGATTTATTTAGGAAATAGAGGAGGAAGGCCGATAAATTAAAACCAATGAGAGAATATTTAAATTTCAAATACAATCTTACTCTCTTAACGATGAGCAGTTGGTGAAGTTGAATCTTTGTGATAAATTCATAAAACCGAAGGAGAATGTCACATTGACAAGTAAGATATCTGGAAGAGAGAAAGGGGGTAAAGTCATGGAGGGCAGATTCCTGCCACCGTCGAGGGCAGCTGTGAATGCACAAGGAACACAGATACGTATTTCCGCTGTCCCTATATAGGGCCCACGGCTGTGCCAGCTGTTTGCAAGCGTTTTAGTCAGTATGTGGCTCCTTTGCCACAGGCCATTCACGCCAGGCAGCCACCGAGCAATGCACAGGCCTCTGAACAGACTGAGCCCAACTCTAGTTGCAAGGCTCCCGTGAATAATCACCAGGAAAAGCCATTTTACAGCCCATTTACATCTCATACTCTCCCTGGGATCGCTATCTCAGCTTGTAATTGGCCAAGACATAAGAATAAAACAAGCCACGGAGCAAGAAGTGCTAGGATGTGAAAAGCACGCTAGGAAGGAAATCCCGCCCCTTTGGAAGAATCCACACTTTGCAAATATTTACCTAACAAACTCTAAAGTGTGGATTCCTGGAGCGGAGATGCATGATCTTCTTGGAGGAAACTGTTGTCAAATTCATGATGAGGGTTGTTTTTTTAATTTGGTTTTGAAAAACTACCCACTGGTTTCAACGTCTCAAAAGAATAAAATAAGGTTGAAAACTGGTAAATCAGCATCAGAGAAATGGAAAGTTTCCGCTATCTCCTTAAACACTGATACTCCACCCGAGGCAGTGATTTCGGGACCTAGGTGTCTATCACAACCATTTGAGAAATTTATGGACATACAGATTCCAGGGCCATACTGCTACATGTTCTGACTGAGCAGGCCTGGGGGGGTCGGGGGTAGGGTGGATCGCAATGCTCCCTGGATAATAACTGTACAGAGCCAGGTTCCTGTGCAGTGGCCCATGTTGGTGTCTTTCAAATCCTGTGCTGTCCAGGGACCAGAATTAAGGAAGAAGTACTAATATTTTTCTTTCTATGAATTAATGAGGAGAGTAGATGGTCATTTTTAAATCAAAGCCTTGACAAAATAAAAAGTTGGCCTGATTCCGTGGGTGTTTATTTTCTCTCCCTCTCTGTTTTTTCTTCTCTTCTTCCTTCCTTTCTTCCTTCCTTCCTTTCCTTCTTTCTGTCCATGTGTCTTTCTTTCTTTTTGTCTTTTTTTTCTTTCTCCCTCTTTTCCACCTCTTCCTTCCCTGTCCCTCCTTTCTTCTTTTCCTTTCCAATTTCTTCTTTCTGTGGCAGTAGGAGTTGACCCCAGAGCCGCCACACTAGACTAACATCCCAGGCCCTTTAAAACATTTTTTTGAGACATGATCTCATCAGTCACTAAATTGCCCAGGCTGGCCTCAAATTTGCCATCCCCAGGATCCCAGAGTCTTGGCCCATCCTCTTTTAATTTGCTTACTGGAATTTTAGTGGTGTGTGGTTTTCAAAGTCTAAGAACTTTATCAGGCACTTCGGTACAGCAATAAGATTCAGTCTGCTGCGCAGAATTCCACACAGCATTCTGCTCACATGAAGTGGGCTTCTATGAAACGATCACCTTCTGCTCTATAGACAGGAGGTTTGGAGGCCCCACCCAACCAACCTCTTCGTGGGAACATCTGAGCAGAACTTGATGAATGCTAATGGGAGGTGTCTATGGACACCAAGCATGGAGAGACTCCCGGTGAAAAGGCCTTCCTACGCAATCAACAGTGCCCAGTGGTGACAGCTGTGGAAGTCATACTTGCTGTTTTATGAGGTGTGTGCAGAACATTGGAAATATCACAAGGAAATGAATATCTGTGACCTCTGCTGTGGAAGCATTTTTAGTTATTCTGGAAGAGGTAAAAAAACAAAACGAACAAACAAACAAAAAACCCCACAGCAATAGGATAACAGTCAAGGAAATGCTATTTGAGTGGTTCTCATTCCACATAGTACCTGTACCAAGAATGGGGTATTTGTGGAGGACCAAACAGTGCCAGAATGATCCAGACAGAGCAGTGTCTGCCACAGCTGCATGAAAGAAGCGAACTTCCTCACTGTCTGAAGCAGAGGGAGAAAAGGTTTTGGTGAAAGAACTAAGGCCACTGGACGGGGACCATGGACAAGGTTTTGGCAGTGGCCTTGGGCTGGCTGAGCACAGGCCGTAGGAAGGGCATTCATCTGTCTAAGGACGGGCAAGGTCCTCAGGGAAGGGGTGGTGAAAGGTGGATGCAATTGATGAAGTCCCTAAAAGCTACCCATCAGCTTCACAAGTCAACCTCAAATGCTTTAGAAGCTTATTCTACAAGGGAGCAAGGTCTGCACTTGAACGACCAAAGTTAACCACAGGTGCATCACAAAGGCTCCCTGAGGAAGGCAAAGTAGAAAAATCAATGTGATTTTCCAAGGAATTTACATGTACATACATGACCACCACAAACCTAATGACTGAGAGCTATTTGCAAGCTGAGGTCTCTAAACTAGTTCGTTAAATTCTCTTTTGAGGAGTAAAGAATTCAACTGAGTCTAAAAGCTGGTGTTGTCTCAAAATTCTTATGTTGGGACCTAATTCCCAATGTGATAGTATTATGAGGTGGGCCCTTTGGGAAGCGATTAAATCCTGAGGACTCCAACCTCAGGAATGGGAATTAGTGTGCTCATTAAAGAAGCTGGGGGGAGCTTCCTTGCTTTTCTGTTCCTTCATGAAGCGGACAATGAGCTGGCCCCAGACACTGAATCTGGTGATGCCTGGATCTGGGGGTTCCCAGCCTCCCGAATGGTAAGCAGTCAATGTTAGAGTCTACAAATCACCCAGACTAAGCATCTTGTGATGGCAACTGGGGGGACCAGGACACTAGGTGGCTTGAGTTCTCACCACATGACTGACCCACCTTGGTTAGGACCATCGCCCATGCCAGGAGGGCTCCACCACGAACCTACCTCTTTCTCATCTGAGAAACTCTTGAATCCTGGCCTTGTAACCATCTCTTGAGCCCATCTGCTTTCTGACAGCCCCACGCCTGCACTCCAGCTCTCCCGCTCTCTCATTTGGATCACTGCAGTAACTTTGCTGCTAGCTGATCTTCTGAAACTCACCCTTTCAGCCTTCACCTCTTCTGGGTCATTCTTCCCTAGAGCCATTCATTCATTCATTCACTCAAATCTTATTGATGGTAAATGGCAATTTTGGGTCAGATGGCCTTCCTAGCACAGCAGTGAAGATACCTTCCCAAACCCAGCCCGTGCGGTGCTCAATTCCAGTGGGAGGTAACGCACAACTGCCCCTTTCCACAAGCTAAGCCTGACTGTGCCTCCACCAGCTCAGACCCTTCAGTGTCTCATCGCGGCTTCAGGATGGAGTCCAAGGGTCACAAGGCCCTGTGAGGTCCCTTGGATGTCCTTGTAATCCATTTTCCACCCGCCCCTCCCCGTTACCTTTCCTGTATAGAACCTCTTCTGGTTCTTACAACAAAGATTTTTTCTTTCCTTCTTTCCACCACACAAGTTAATCTCTGCCTGGAAGACTCTTCCCTCTTGTCTTTGGCTCAGCTCGACTCATCCTCCAGCCTTATTTAGACTGATACCACTTCGTTACCCCTCCCACCCTCACGTCCAGCCTGATCCTTTTCCCTGTGTCTCCCCAGAGCTCTAGGTTCCCTTCCTTTACACACCACATTGTACCCAGTCATTCATTTCTCTCCACCCTGAAAGCGTAAATACTTCCAGCAGGAGCAAGCTCCATCTTTGTTGTCCCTGTAACCCCAACATCTAGCATAATGTCTTGCACAGAGTAAATGCTCAATGCATACTCCCTGTATGAACGAATGGACTCAAGCTGATAGAGCACTGGTGGCAATGTTTTCTCATCTTGCCTAGGCAGCTTCCTGATTTTCAGATCTCTGAGATGTTCAAGCCACCTGGGTAGAGTCAGCTCCACGGCATCTGACTTTACTATACTCTCCCAGCCAAGCATCCTCCCCTGTCACTCTCCACGGTCTCATCTGAGAGCCAAATGAGATGGTGGTGAGATGAAGACCCAGGTAGGACCCAGCTGTCAGAGAGAGTGGGTACAGCAGAGGAACAACGCAGATTTCCCCATTATTTAACTTTGCTTCCTTGAGCAACCTGGATGCAGCAGTTTCTCTCGCTTTCCTGACTTTCTGATGAAATGTGAAGAGTCCACACACCTCGGTAGCTCGGCCTGGTGAGGAGGATGCAGGTGCAGGCCTTGTTTTCCTGACTTTTCTCCTGGCAGAGCATCTGGCCAGTGTCCAAGTTCTTCACCCAGCACTCCGAGTGCTTTGAAGAGAAATGTCCCACCGTAGTCACTGTGGTCTGCAGGGGAAAGAGACACAGGAGACCAATGGCTATACCATCGCTGGCCATCTCACAGCCTTACATGCCTCACCTTAGACCTGCCATTGGAAGAGCATTCCCAGAAGAGCTGCAGCAAATAAACAGGTGTTTTATTTGCTACTAGATTTGCCCTTCTGTGAATCACAAAGCCCTGCTCTTTGACTATATTTCTGCTGTGTATTTTCCTTATCAGTTTTAAGAGCTCTGCATGGTGTAGATATTAATCCTTATCTGTCATATTTCTGACATATATTTTCTCCTAATCTACTGTTTGTCTTATAACTTTCATTTGTGGAAGCTCTTGCCCTTACACAGTGTGTTTTCATGTAATCAAATCCAGGTTTTCTTGTCTTGGCTATAAAGTGCTTTCAAAATTCCAGCTTACAGACAAGTATAAAACTGTTCCAATTGTTTTTTTAAGCTTATATCTTTAATCCATCTGGAATTTATTTCTATATATATTGTGAAATGAGAGTCCAATTTTATTTTTACCAGATGGTTAATCAAATATATCATAACCATTTACTTTAAAAAAAAGAGAGAGAAAAGTACCAACAACTCATTTTCCCACTGAACTGATATAATCACTTTTGTCATATATGAAATTACCATATATTTGGAATCCTTTTCTAAATTGCTCTGTTCCAAAAATCTATTGATTTACTTCTATTCCAATATCAAGTTTTTACTACTGTGGCTTTAAATATATTTAACATCTGATAAGGAAAATCTCTCCTTATTTATCTTTATTTTCATAATTTTCTTGGGATTTCCTAGACATTATTCAGCCATACGAGCTTCAAAATCATTTCATCCAAAGGGGATGTGGAGCCTGTGAGCCTAACAGGAATTACACCATACATCTGCATTTGTTTTAGAAAATTTTTCGTTCTTCTGCTAGTAAGTCTTTTCATCCAAACTCATGCTTTTATTTCTACTTGTTTCTCTTTGATCCAGGATTCATTTAAGAGGGCATGTGCCTTAATTGCTCAGGTATTAAGATATATCTGTCTCCACTTTATTACTTACCATAAATGTTACTAGATAATAAAGATGATGTGACTCTACTTTTAAAATTCAAGTTTGGTTTGTGACCAAACTCATAGCCTGATGTGAGGGGCCTGTTTGTGTCCATGTACATGCTGCTGGCACACGTGTGTGTGTATGCCCATGTGAATGTGTACCAGAGCCATCGAGCAGATCTTCTTAAATAAATTATTTAAAAGAACAAAGTGGTTCTTCCATCTAGAAGGAAAACCAAAGGGGTTAATATGCCAGCCGTGGTGGCGTCTGGCATCAGGGGCAGGAAAGGGACCTGGCGGGAAGGTGGATGAGGGTGAGGAAATTCAGCCCATGGGAAGAGGTGACCCTTTCACCTGAGAGGAACAACCTGGGACCTCTACCTTGACTTTCTGCACGGCCACCTAAGCTTCTGCCAAATCCCCGGGCTTCTAAAAAGCACTGGGAATATATTCTAGTCCTGGGGGTTCACTCCTATGTTTCCCTTTTTAAAAGTTTCTGTTTCTGCAGGCAGAAGGCAAGTTCTTTCCCTCACTACCACATCAGCCAGGATGAAGTCTCTCGGAGGCTTAAACGTGGGATCAAACCCCACCCCTCCCGCCAGCCCATCCTCAGCAGGCAGCTGAGCTCTGGTTCACAGCAGCATCTTCAGCACATCTTAGCCCGTGACGACGCACTATTGCATTTGTGTCTGTATCTTCCCTTCCTCACACCTTGTAACGAGAGTATCAGAAAGTTTTCGAAAATCTTTCTTTCTCCAACCCTTAACTTGTTTCTGTTTCTCATTTCCTTCCAGTTATCACACTTTTGGGGGGGGCGGGGATCAAACTCACAACTGCGCAGTTGCAAGGCAGGCATTTTTGCTGCTGAGCTAAAACCCCAGCTGTTTCTTTTTTAAAAAAAAACATAATGGTAATCCAGTTATGTATTCCATAAATAATTAACACGCTCTTCACATGGATCCAGTGCTGCACAAGGAACTGAATCATCACTGAGATCAAATGAGCACAGCTTTTGCCCTCAGAGAGCTTACAGACTAGAAGGACAGATAGCCCCCTAGACCAGAAGTGGGGGGGCATATGGCACCAGGAGACTGTCAAAAGGTGACAGCACTTCAGCTAGGAAGGTGCAGCAGAGACGGAAAGAACTGGATGATGGGTCCAGTGAACCAAAGGAGGGTGCGTGCGCAGGACTAGAGGTGGGGAAGATTCTAGAAGCGAGTCATGGATGCATGCCTGCACCCACAGTGCCTTACCCTGAGAAGGGACACATGGAGAGAGACGTGGATTTTAAGTGGAAGATCAAGGCTTCAATTCTGGGTGCATTTGGTTCTAGATATTTTAAGGAAATATGTCAAGTTAGACCCGGGCCTGGAGCAAAGGGGAATACTATGGGCTGGAGGCAAAGGGTGATGGATAAATAAGGCCACGGTAGTGGGTAAGTTTGTATATGGACAAAGCAAGGAGGCAGAGTTGAACCTGGGCTTGCACAGCACCACTGTTTAGAGTCAAGGAGAGCAGGAGGCAGCAAGGGAGCTTTCAGCAGTGCTGCCAATCAACCAGGTGAGACGAGAACTTTCCAGTGCCCGCTGGAATAGCTACGTGGAGTTCACCAGTGACCTCAGAGGGACAGCGGGGCAGAAGCTGGTTGCAGCTGAGTTGAAAATAAGACACAGCATATTTTTTTCAGGTTCCGGGGAAGGAGGGAGGAGTCATGGAGCTGGTGGTGTTTTTCCGCATGACTCTGGGTTCCAGGTGAGTATGGTTTCAAAGCTGAAGCTTTGGTTTAACAAACCCAATATGGAAATTCTTACCAAGTTCATGGTTCTGTGCGTGCGTGTGTGCATGCATGCGTGCATGTGTGTGTTTTGTTGGACGTTGAACCCAGGAGCTTAAGCCCTTGAGCATGGTAGGCAAGTGCCCTACCATTGAATTATCTCCCCAGCCTTTTTTTGGTTTTAATTTTGAGAGTGGGTCTCACATTGTTGCCCAGGTTGGCCTTGAACTTGCGGTCCTCCTGCCTCAGCTTGTCGACTAATGCGAGCTATAAGTGTGTGCCACCACACCCAGCTTTAGGGCTTTTTCTCGAAATGAACTGCATCAAGACAGAGTGAAGACACAGTGGGTCAGTGGGAGTGGGAAGCCACTGGAGTGTCCATTAGCAGGCAGTGGTGATGGCGCTAAAGCAGCTCTTGCTAACTGCGGTTCTATCACGCTGACCTCTCAGTATCATGCTTTCCTTAGTCATCTCCTCAGTGCCAAACAATGTGGTTATTTGCAGGCTTCACTGCCACTGAGCAGCATCTTCATGCTTAGGGTGTTTTCTTCTTTTGCGTATTCTCCTTGGGATTCTATGCTTGGAATCAGTGCCTCAAAGTGAATGAATATGTTTATGAGTTTTGAAACATGCTGCCAAATTGCTTTCCAAAAAGGCTGTGTTAACCATCGCCAATACTGGGTGTTAATATAACTTATTATTGCTCTAATTTGTATTTATTTCATAACTAGTGAGGTTGAACATATTTCCATATTTAAATTTACTTTTCTGAATCTCCTCTTATGAAAATATACACTTTTGCCCATTTACTTTTTGGTATCTTGATTTTTTCTCTTTTTTCCCTCAGCTTGATTATCTGGTAATTAATGTTCTGTCTGGCAAATGTTTTCCTGGAGTGTATGCTTTAGTTGACTCTTATTTTTCCATGTACAGTTTTTAAAAATTGGGAATCAAGCATATAAACATTTTTCTTTTGTTATTAGATACTATGTTAATTCAGAGTTAAGAAAATTACCATATTTTTAAGTTATTTGATGTTTAATTCTATTCTGAGTTATCTTTATATATATATATTCTTTAATTGGCCTAAATTTTACCTTTTATTTAACATAAAACATGAATCAAATTATATTTCTCTTGTTTTGTTTCCTCTTTATTTTATAATAGCTGATCTTAGATATTTTCCACATTTTTTTTTTCTGAGCTTATTCTGTGAGTCTATGTTATTAGCATTATTTTTGTTTTTGAGACGGAGTCTCACCATGTAGTACAGACTGGCCTTGAATTCACTTTTGTAGCCCAGGCATCAAACTCACGGCAATCCTCCTGTCTCAGCCTCCTGAATGTTGGGATTACAGGTATAGCCCTCTACACCCAGCCATATCACTGTTTTCAAATCAGAGAATGGATAGACTATTACTGATGTTCATATTAATAATATATATATATACACACACACCTACTGTATTACATATACCTATAGTATATGTGTATATTATACATGTTCACAATCTAATGAGAGTGATTTTTCCTAAAATAAACATTTTTTCAACATATATCTTGGGTACTCTACTACTTTATATTATTCAAGATAAATGTTACATTAATTTTAAGAAAATGCCTACACAAATTTCACTGGGATTCACAAAATTTAGAAAAATAAGATGAGAAAAAGTCATATTCTTGTTATTGTTCCATGAAGAAATATGGAATATATCTGGATATATATTCAAGATGTTTTTAAAATCTTCTAAGAAAATATTTCATACATTTTTGTCTTTATTATTTATGCTGCTGCTTTTAATTGATAAGGTTCTGCCATAATGAATTATAGAGAATCTCAACAATCCACTATTTGGTTGATTTTCTTCAGACGTAAGGGCTTCAGATAAACTGTTGCAAAGTTCAAAATCACTCTTTTTGGGTCTCCAATATGTGTCTCCGAGTAAGAATGATTTTCAAATATAAGGTACATATAACATTTTTTAACTTTATGCCTGAATATTTATTTGTTGTTTTTATGAGTGGGATTTTCTATGAATTGAAGTTAAAAGTTTGTTTTAATGGCCGGGGGTTTAGCTCAGTGGTGTAAGTGCCTGCCTGGCAAGCACAACATCCTGAGTTTGATTTCTGGTACCAAAAAGAAAAAAAAAAATCTTTATACCTATGCACACATATATCAGGCAAGAATGGGATCGTGTCACATGCCCTTCTTTTGTTATTTGTGAGCCTTTTTTTTTTTTTTTGGTATTTGCCACTGCCCTCTGTCCCCAATGCCATCCTCCATTAGATTCTCCATGCTCCATTAACCACATAAGACGTATCGATATACATAGATATGCATGTATAGATATATTATATGCATTTTTACACCAGATCGTGCTATGCACACTCTTCTGCATCTTACTATTTTTACTCAACTAAACCTTAGAGACATCCCTCCTAGACTGGGATTGCTCTTTCTTTTTAATGTGGATCTCACAGTGAGGATGGGGTACATTTTTCTAATTGTTTTATATATGGAAACAAAGTTACTGATGAACAGAGCTCTGTGTTCTAGGAAGGTTTTTCTGTAGCCGTGAAGGCACTAGAATGTTACTCGGCTTAGGATGGGCAATGCACCATCTCTATAGCCAGGGACCTGAGACTGTCAGGCAAGTCACAGATGGCCATAAAGGTAGGAAATAATATGTAAGTGAGGGAGTCATGGGTCTTATCAATACTATTAAAGGAATCAGTCTATGGCTGGAGGGGTAGCCCAGGGGTAGAGGACTTGCCCAACATGTATGAGGTCCTGGGTTCAATCCTCAGGACTGCTAAAAACAAAACAATCAGTTCAAAGTTTGTTTCAAACAATCCCTATAATCAAATCACTATGTTTTCTCTTCTGTGTTTTCAGAGAAGTGGTGAACTCGTGACATCAGAGCTATGTGGGAAGACTCTATGAGAATTAGCAAAAGCCACCAGGGGACTCAGGGTGGGAAGAAAACACCAGTGATTGTTTGGGTGTAAGCATTTTCCAGACCAGGTATAAATGGTAATTCATTGATACTAGTGAGACTATACATAGGTAACCAAATTACATAAGCAGCACTTCCAAGCTGCTTCCTCCTACTACCACTGAAACTAAAGTATTGCCCTTAAGTTTTTTTTCTTTTTTAGTGGCAACAGAAAAATATCCTGCATAACCTTAACCACTCCTCAGAGTCCTGAGTTCATCCAAGGATCATGGCATTTTTTATCCTTCTTCATTAGTACCAAAGTCAGCTTGGTACTAATAAGAGAAATAAAATTTTGACTACACCTATGCATGGATTCCTAGGCACCCTTTTCATCAAATCTATTCCTTCTGACTCAGTGCTGGCAGAAGCTGTCATGAAAGTGTTGGAGAAATCCACCCCCTCTCCCAATACCAGGAAGACAACAGAAAGTGAAAACAGTCAAGTAACTTTAAACCCACGGGTTCTGATCAGTTAAGACTTGAAAGCTTGATTCTTCTATTATTTATCACTCATTAAATGTTCTGGCTCTCCTTTATTAAATGTTAAATCATCATAAGTGGTATGCTTCGTGCTATCTGAAATGGCAAAGTGTAAGGGAAAAGGGAAAGTGGCCCATTTCCTTGTTAATGTGGCATTCAAGTAAAACACAGTCAGCTCAACAGGCAGGTCAACTGGCTGCTGGTGGGGATGCTGTACAATTATTCATAACACAAGAGCCATAATTAGGGAGGGAAAGTCTTCTTATAGCACTGAGACTGCCAGGGAGAAATTCCATTCTCACACAGGGCAGAGCCGGTATGAACATCAGAAATACCCAAATACACTCATTGCTTCCTTTCTCTTATCCAATGCCCACAGCCCCCTGGCTGGTCCAGACATTCCACCCAAAACAGTCCCTTCCCCCATTGGTTATCTCTCCATCTAGTCTTTACCATCATCGCCTGGACACAGAGCTGTCCTTAAGAGAAGCCCAAACACACAGGGAAAAGGAAGCAAGAATCCAGCTACATGTAAGGAATCTTGCTGAGCAGAAGCCTGAGCTTATTTTTCTCTACTTTTAAAGTCAAGATGTATTTTCGCTACGTTTGTTTAAATTCAAATATTGAAGATTATCTTTGGCTCCTCAGGATGACTAACTCCAGGCAGGCAGATCTGTGGTGTGACTTGGTCCAGCACCTTGCAAAGTGCTAGCATCTGCCAGGCATTCATCATTTACTAACAAAACAAACGGACTCCTATACCTAAGCTGATTTCATCACTGGGAGATATTTTACACACAGGAGGAGGGTACCATCAGTTGTGCAATGCCATGGAGACAAACAAATTAACATCTTTCGTCTTACCTTATCTCTGCTGCTTCGAGTTAACTGAATTTTAGGACACTCTTTCGCACCAGATGAAATATCCTGCCAGTTTTCAAAGTGCTTTGATGCTACACAATCTTCTTTAAACGTGCACCTAAAAAAAAAAAAGGCAAAACAAAACAGCAACCCCACATATGCATTAGTTACAACTTCTTTGAACTTGGCTTCAGCACAAAATGCCCTGTACATCGCATTATTGATTTTCAGTGAGAATAGGAACATGTTGCTAAAATCATGAAAAACAACAAGAAAACTGATTTTTCCCCATCATGTCTAGGAGCAGGGAACAAATGTTGACAACACATTGAATTTGGACTCTTGAGCCATCTTTCAAGATGATATTCCCAAAGAATGTCTTCTCATGGATTCTGAAGTCCAGAGTGCACTTGTAGAAATACCTATCAAACAACACCCCAGTTAAACATTTATACATTGTATAAATTTGAGATTTGCAATTTATTCTCAGACTATCAACCTCTTGTGTCATTTGTTTTGTGTTTAAAAAATAATAATAACGCCACTATTTTGTGCTTTGCAGTATCGTGATTACATAAAAACATTTCAAGGGCAAAGTCTGCCCGAGAATTTGATAAGATATTCGGTAACCATCTGCTATGCAATATTTATTTAAACAGACACCAAGTTTTATCGAAAGATACTGGAGAAACATTTCCAAGGCCTCTGTCCTAGGTCAGCCAGCTGCAAGGAGATACCTTAAAGGAGTTTTCAGTTGTGTCCAGGCTGAATCACTTTGCTAAACATGTGAGCAGAAGCTGAGAGCTGAGGTCACTGGCTTGCTTGCTGCATCGGTCACTCTGGGTCACAGTAACAGGGGAACCCTTGTCTCACCAGATGGGGCCACCAATCCAATGAGAAAAGTGAGAACCAGTGCCACGTTATCTTCCAAGGGTCCAACACTCTGTGGACCTTCTGCTGAAGAGTGTCAAGGACAGATAAAAACATCTCTGCTATCTTTATCTCTCTAAGACTGAAGGTTAAAATGAAGGGGTGGTAAGCCAGTGCTACAGAGTTTATTTATTTATTTTTTTCCGTGTATGTTTGCAGTAAACACATGAATCATGAGATTGAAAAGCAACCAAATGGTGACCCTGAGGGGACCCTAGCAGAATGAGATGCAGATGGGTCCAAACAGTGTATTTGACTTCAAAAAAGATTTTATTTCTTCTTCTTCCTCTTCTCTCTCTTTCTTTTTAATTCTTAAGAATTGAGGCCTTGTGGCTTGGTCTTTGAGCTCTGTGCTAATTTAATACGGCAAATATAGAACAGGAAGTCAGTGAGTTTCACTAAGTATCATCCCCAATGTGATGAGCTTAGCATGTCACCCACTGGGGGAACCCCACTCCCCGGGAGCACGGTCAGGTCCCCCCTCCCCCACATCTCCAACAACGGAACCAAAGTCGCCAAAGTCATAACTTTATCTGACCCTTGATAGCTCCCTCGTCTGTCATGGACATTACATTCAAGTTAAACTGCCTCTTAATGTCGGGGAGAGTTTGCAACAGAGTGACAAGAATTGCTGCATTCAAACACCGAGAAGATGACTAGGCTGGTTCCTTATTCTTATCTGAAACAGATCATGACTGTCAAAAACTCCCTGCCTCTCCCGGGCACTCTGGGTTTATATAAGGCACTTCCTCTGCCTATAGGGAAAAAAAATAAGCCAATTCTAGAGAGACTGGAGTACAAATGTTTCTGTAGGCTCTTAATGCTGCCTGGGAGTCAAGGTCTAAGGCTGCCAAAAAAACAAGTGCAAGATATTTCATACAAACAGTGCTACGATTTGCCAATTTGTGGGCAGAAAGCACTAGTGCCACTGAGTTATCACTCTCTTTCCTGAATTCCTATAGCATTTCTTGTTGGAACCACACATTTTGCTATTTAATCATATGCTGCCTTGAATTACAACTTAACTGTTTCATATGTCTATGTCATTTCTCCCCAAGAAAGTGCTAAGCTCCTCAAAGGAAGGGAGATCTTTAATATTTCTTTAGCAAATCCCTATGTCTCTCAGCATGATATGCTAATCTTAGGTTTCAATAAATATTTTTGAGTGAATGCATGAAATATGAAATCTCCATAGGTTTCTTCCACTGGTGATTTTTCTTTCTAGAGTTTTGATTTATGTCTGACTCTTCCTTATGGTGAAGAGACTATTTTTAACATAAGCTAAAAGTTTGAATCTGCAGATCAAATCAGGAGTTGAGGTTGGTTTATTTTTGAAAAAAAAATTTAAAAATGAACCTTTCATGTCTTATTCTACATAGGGTAAAAACAAAAATCCAACCAGGATAACCACCTAAATATAAATTCCTTGTTTGTATTTTTTTAAAGCTGCCTTTGAAATTTCTAAATTCCCAGCCCTTGCTTCTCAGAAGTAGAAAATAAAATAAAAAATAAAAAGCAAACTGTGACACCAAGAATGTATAACCAGATGGTCAACCAACAACAATATCTCATTACTTCTCAAATATTGCAGATTGTAAAATCTTCATGACAGCAAGTTACTCACACATTCAAATTCTTTAAGGAGGGGGGAGCAGATCTTATAGCTCCCACGTTTTAGTAAACAAAATCAGATACTCCGAAATAATTCCTTGTAAAAGACATCACTCTGATTCTTCTGTGTCCAATTCAGTGCATAAACACCTGAGCCATAGCCCAAATGACATGGACATCGTGCCTGCCACATCTCTTGGTGAGGGAGACGCTCTCAGATGGGCTATTGCTTAACTGGCTTCATTTCAACATCCTCGGACCACAGACAGGAGGGAAATTGGATGCGAAGCAGCAAGGATGTGTTCTGGAGAAAATGGCAGAGGTATATTTGTTTTCTTTGCTTCTGTTGTTACTTTTGCCTCCTCCTTCTCTGAGGATCCATCTTAGTCTGTTTTGTGCTGCAACTGCAGAATACTTGAGACTGTGTAATTTATAGAGAACAGAGATACACATTTCTTACAGTTCTGGAGGCTGGAATTCCATAGTAGAGGGTCTTCTCCTGTTGGCAAGGGTCTTCTTACCAGAGGGCCAAAGGTAGAAATCCATCACCCAGCCTTTTCTCACCACCATTAATCCATTCACTAGGGTAGGGTCCCAGCATCTAGGCCCCTACTCCAATCCTACTACACTGGAGATTAAGTTCCCAACACATGTTTTATGGGAAATGCGTCCTAACCACAGCAGTATCTAAGTCAGAAGATCTGATATTTTATTTTTCTAGTTCCAGTTAGATATCATGCCCACATGAAAAAAACAGTAAGTAGACACAAGCCTTTTTATGAATTTAAAAATAGAATCTGCCCAAATGCAAAGAAGAGATTGCTTGATGGAACCAAAACTGAAACCAAAAACCCAAACCAAAAAATTAAAGAAAAGAAACTAAAAATTTTTCCTTAGGTGAAAAACACTCTTTTGTGGAAACAAGTGCATGAAACTATTTAAGGAGTTCTGTTCTTCATGATTGGCTATAAAATTTGCCATAGAGCTTAATTTTTCCAAGTAATTCAATAAAATAGTTTGATATTGTCACCTAACTATATGAGGACATGGACCACCTCCTCCTCAATTCCCAATTCAGAAAAAAATATATGTTTCAAATCTATCCAGGCCCCAACTGGTAAACAGGGAGGTTCCAGATGATGGTTTCTAAGTTTGTGGTTTGAAATTCAGAAAGTCCTTTCTTACTGTGAGCTTGCTCGATTGTGTGGAAATCAGTATAGCTCAAAACATCCCTGAATCACTACCCCACCACATAATGGCACGGAGGGAACATTTGCACTGTACCAGGCGCTGCTGTGGGTATTGAAAAGTCTGCAAGCTCACTCTCAGTGGATAGACCAGAGGTTCGGAGGCGTACAGGTACACACCCAAGTCACACAGCATGGCTTTCTATGGACTCCAAATGTCACAGACACTGTTTTCTGCTCAAGAGGCCACCATTCCTTTCCTGGCTCCCTTAGGGCTCAACAGTGGTTGGAGGGTGGGATTGGGCTGGAACAGGACAGGGATGTTGGCCTTTTGACCAGAAAACACAGGTGACACAGTATTTCTAGAATGAAGAGGTTAGCAAGGATTCTGGAGGCCCACGCAGAGGTGGGGACTCCAGGAGACTTTGAATTTTCATCAGTCAATAGTAAATATAAAACATCGAGCTACAGGTTAAAATTCCAGGCTCCCCCAGACTTATACATTTACTGTTCTCAAAAGCAACAACCACCACATTGCAAACCATCTGTAATATGGAATATATTTTCTCTCCCATAAAAATAATGTTATCAGCAATGATTAGATTTCCATGTTAGGCCACAAAAACTATTTATCCATATAGCAACTTCAGTACTATATATTTGCAATATAAGAGAGGCAGAAAGCAATGAGGTTGCAGCCATTTGCACTGTATAGCAGCTTTTTTCTTCTTTACTTATTTGTGTTTCTGCTCAGCTGGTAGTCTGGGAATAGTGCCCAGCTGGATCGACTTTTAAATTTATTATTACAGTATTGTATTTATACAGCATTTCTATTTTTTAATGGGCATGGTTTAAATTATTAATTGTTTTCATGCCAATTTAAAGGACAGGGACAGACACCTCTGAAGGGGGGCTGAAGGTTCCAGGCAGGTGAAATAAATGCCCAAAGTCTGGGCTGGGGGAACCTGCAGAATCTGACTCGATTAGGCTAAAATCCTCTCAGTGAAAATTTACCACTTACTCCACCTTGAAATAGGAACTCTGAACTCAGAAATATAACTTTGACTTCCTACCACTTGAATTTCATCAGCATTCTCTAATCTAATTGTTCACAAAGAACAGACACTCCCTGAAGGAATCTGATAGCTAAATATCAGGTAATTGGCTTGAATGTGGGGTGAGTGCGACCTGTTTCAGAGATTCTACACCCATATAATATGAGAAAACTTTTAACAAGCCAATGATCCAGCTTGGAACGCATTCCCCGCAAAAGCATCCCAAGGTCTTTGCTAAGTGATTTAAAACAGATGTCTGCATCTTTAGGAAAGGCACAGAGCCCAAAGGAGGGACCAGGTGGCCTCCAGAATCAAGGGACTTTTATTACAATTGCCAGTCCACAAGCCAAAGAAACCTAACTCCACTAAACGAAAGAGAATAAAAACTCACGGTGATAAACTAAATTGTGAATTAAAGGCCCTCACAGCCGGGGAAGGGGAATGCCAAAACATAAGACTGAAATAACTTCTTAGGAAAGCTGAAAAATTAGATCTTCATCACTGGAGCTGCGAGTCAGTCTACATGCTGAAATTATGCTAATAACAGAGACAATTTGGGAGACATTTTTAAAAACCAAAAACATCTCACATGCCAGGCAAGGTCTTTTCACATGACTGGATTCATGTATTCTTCACAACACAACTATAAAGTAGTTACTATAATTGTCTCTGCTATGCGGATAGGAGAAACAGAGGCACAGAAGACCCCATATTGCTTTCCTGAGAGTCACAGAGTTAGTAAATGGAGACACGGAGATACAAAGCAAGGCAGTGCAGCTTCAAAGACCACGTTTTCATCTACTACCCTACATTGCTTCTTACAGTCACCAACACTGACTGAGCCCTCTTATTTTAACTCATTTAATGCTACTATAACATAATATCGCAGACCAGGTTGTTTATTTATCTTTGTGTGTGTGTGTGTGTGACAGGGTCTTGCTACATAGTAGGGCTCACCCTGAACTCTTTATGTAGCCTAGACTGGCCTTGAACATCGTAAAATCTTCCTTTCTCGGCCTCCTGAGTGCTAGGATTATAGGCATGCCACCATATTTGGTTGGGTAATCTATAAAGAAATACATTTCTTACAATCCTAGATGCTAGAGCCTGCATCTGGTGCCCAGGGCAGAAGGTGGAAGGGCAAGAGACAGCACGTGCTCGCCAGGCAGCAGGAGATCACACTTGCACCCTCAGGTCCTTTTAAGATTGGCATGAATCTCCTCTTGAGGGTATTGCCAGGGAGAGTTCGTTTCTAACACAAGCTCTTTGTGGGACACATTCAAAGCATAGCATCTTCCTGGAGCCATGGATCCAGTACTGTTCTTAGGGTTTTCTATGATAAACTCATTTATCTTCACAGCCATCTCATGGGACAAACATTATTGCCAAAGATAAAGAAACTGAGGCACAGGGAGCTTACTTAGGGTGGTGTCTGCTACCGATACCAGCACTCTTACTGCTTTAGCAAGCTGCTCAAACTGTAGAGGCTACCGGAGAAGTACCATCATAAACACCAAGATGATACTAAACAGGTCCTCCCTAAGCCATGATCATGCAGGAAAACCTAAGTTCCATTCCATTCCATTTCTCAGCCTTCTTGAAAGTGTGTCCCCTAGGTTGTTAGGGTGTCAAAGTTAAAATAGGGCTCCATGGCCAACAAGTTTGGAAAATGTAAGTTAAACAAAATCGAACAAGCGTTGCTTCTATAAATCTTCTTGGAGCCTTGAATTTGCTCCTGTGCACTGGAACTTTCCAACATGAGAATAAATGGTGCCTCATCTTTGACCCTTTTGGCTGAGGGCTGTTCCAAGGGATTAGAAACTATACTCATGAACACCAGGAAGCACTGCCCAGTCTTGTCTAATGAGCAACAGTCCATGTGTCAGAGCACATTAGAAAACTGATTTGGAGGGAGTTTGGGTAACTCTCAGACTCAACTGTTAAGTATCCTCTAAGCCAGTGGTGGCGAACCTATGGCACGCATGCCGCAGCAGACCCTCTTTGTTGGCACGTGTGCCCCAGCAGCCAAGCATCAGATAAAAGCACACATAGAGGCCGTGCACATGCTTGGAAGGGAGCAGTGGTGCCAGGCAATAAATAAGTGGGTTTGGGGTTGCAGTTTGGGCACTTGGTCTCTAAAGAGTTCACCATCACTGCTCCAAGCTATTATTGTGCTCTGCATGCCATCGTCAGAGCAGGCCCCGGTCCCCAGTGCCTCTGATCCACACTCACGCAGACACCTAGCACACAGTTGATCATAGCGTCTCAAGCTTCAGAATCTCCAGTGGTGCCATTTTGTCCACGCCAAACCCCTGCCTATGTGCCTTTCATGACTCTGCCTCCAGTAGGTGTTTCCAAGCTCATCTGTGGTCCTGCTCTCCTCTCCAGACTCACCCTGGATAACAGCAGGTTGGTGAGTCTGTCTCTTTACCTAGAATGCAAGCTCCTAAAAACATGAATCTCTGGTATCTAGCAAATGGCACCTGGCATCTGACAAACACCTGCAGTGGACATGTGTCAGGTCCTTCCAAGCACAGTGATGCTCCCCCTGCTCAGAACGTCCTGGGGCCTGCAACATCTGGGTGAAATCAAGGTGAGCTCAAGGGCTAGTTTGGCACGGCCTCTCCTGTGATGTCTTCCCAATTTCCAAGCAAAGCAAATGCTCTTTCCTCTGGGGCCCCTAGTACACTCTGTACATGCCCCTGAGTAGACACAGTGCACTGCTTCTGTGCAGAGTTGCCTGCTCCTCTGCCAGGCTTCAGGCCTCCAGGGAAAGGCACCTCACCTGGTACTCTTTCTACACGTATTTGCTGAGTGCCCACCTCATGCCAAACACTACAGCAGACACTGAGGACATATCGATGAATAAGCCCATTAAGTGTAGTATACAGACAAAAACCAAGTAAACTGACAACTACTTACAGTCATTTCAAGTTGAGGGAAGTCTGCAGAAACCAAAGTTCTAGTGGGAAGCTTAGACAGCTTGGTCAGGAAACATGGCGTTCCAGCTCAGAGCTCTGGGATGAGAACGACGCAGTCACATCAAGAGTAGTGGGAAAAGCATTCTGAGCAGCAGGAATAACCTGTGCAAAACCTCTAGGCTCACAGATGCGTGGTCTCTGCACAGAGCTCATTAAATAGACCAGTTTGGCTAGAACTTAGTGAAGCCAGGGAAGTGGAGTTCTACCAGTGACAAGCTGGTGACCTTAAGTAAGACATATGTCCTCTCTGTGTCTCAGACTCTCCACCTACAAATAATACAGTTCCTACATCACGGAGTTATTATAAGAATGCTTCAGCAGTTGTTGGTTATAAGTAAAACAGAGAATTTAAGAAAAAAGGGGGTGACTTAAATCAGACAAATACAAAATGGTAGTGAAAAGAAAGGAACTCAGGCACTAGGTTGACCAGCTGTCCACAGCTGTTGAGTGTACATATACCAGCCCAATGGCTGTTGTACTCTTCCTATATACAAGGGCAGAAACAGTTCAAGGCTTCTTGGAAGATTCTTAATCACGACTCTCCTTCCTTCCAAGACTAATGTGTTCTTTGGGATCTCTTGAAGAACAGTTATTAAAGCATTTGTTTGGTGATTGCTTCCCACGTGAACCTCTAAGCTTCTCCAAGACAAAGCCTTATCCATCTTTGCCTCCCCCAGAGCCTAGTACAGGGTCTGGCTCGTGGCCGGTATTCAACAAAGGTTAGCTCAAGTGGATTAAGAATTCAATTTTAAAGTGTCTAAATTCTTGTCCATGTCTCCATGATACCAGCATAATTTGCTTCATTGATTTTTGTTCTCTGGATTGGCCTGTTAACTAGTGGTGGAAAACTGGCCTTTGTCTTGCAACTTGGAGCTATTTAGCACACATAAAACACCTTCTCAGGCTGAAACACTCACACAAAAGAGATTTATGGCCTCTGCCCTATGTGATTCTTTAGTGGGTGATGAGTGTACAAAAACCTCGTGTTTTTATATCCAAATGTGCACCATGAACATGGGAGTTTAGAGGAGGCATTTAGAAAAAGTAGATGGCATGGATATAAAAATGGGAAAATAATGCTGTTTGAATCAGGCAGGCCTGGGTTTCAAACAGGTCCCCCTCAAGATCCCTGTGTAACAGGGAACCCGTTCCCCACTGCTGTGGGAATCAGCTCCCTCATCAATAGGCAGGTGGCAATCTTAACCCAGCCCAAGAGAACTATCACATCCTACCCTTGGCCTATGAGAAACGGTGCAAGCTCCATTCTGCAGAATGAAAACAGCCAAGCGTAACAAAATGGTACAAAGTCAAAAACCATGACTGGCAGGCAGGCTTCAGGCTGCAGATCTGAACACCGTGTATGAATTACAGCAGTTTCTGGGAACAGGACAAATATTAGGTCACAGGACAAGCAAAAACATTTGAGGAATTTTTTAAAAGCCAATCGATACATACTTAGGAGAGTGCATGCTGCCTGAGAGAAGGTCACTGCAAAAAAAAAAAAATCTGTTCCATTAAAAACATATATTTACTAAAAGGAGTGTCCTTAATGGGGCTTGGGAGAAGTCAGAGAGCACCGATTAGAGAGATGGTACAGATAAGTACTGCAGTTTGGAATGCTGAGGTCAGTTGAAAGCTCTACCAAAAACCAAACAAGAAGCCAAACAAAACTGGCTTCTGAGCAAGTGTGACTCCTTCCCATGCCAACCACTGCCAACTGTCTGCAATGCCAAGGTGGAGCTGTGCCCCTCAACAGTTTTATTTCCCCTTCACCTTCTGCTTTGCAATAAGTAGGATTAAGCTACAGCTCTTCTAATAGCTGATGAAGACCCTGGGAGACCCAGACTTATCCCTGCACCCCCCTCGGTGTTAGAAGACCACCCCAGCCCTGAACCCCTCCCAGCATTCTCGGTAACCTGGATCCATGGATTCAGCTGTGCCAGGGTAATTCTGGGATGCCCCAAGGCCCGAACAGTATCCTCCTGTTTGCTCCCTGCTGCTTCCACCCCACAGACAGTTGTCCTACTTGCTTCTACACAATTAGTTGGCCCAATAGGGTCCTCACACAAGGAGGAGGGGCTGCCCCCAGATCCCATTATGATCATTATCACTGTCATTAGGGCAGCACTGGACCATAAAGAAGTGTCACCGCACAGACTTCAAGCTTGGGATCTGCACAGGCTGAAAAGGAAGGAGGAACCACAATGGCAGACTTAGAACAATCATCTGTCCAGAAGGCTTTTCTACCAGTCTGTTAAACATGGTCGTAACTTTTGAAGGAGGACATCTCCAAAGCTGGCTGTGCTGTCCCCTGCCCAGTGAGGCCCTGAGGATACCCCTCTGCCCCTGTTTAAGACTGTGACCTCCCCTGTATGTACCAGCACTCCCATCCCCTTTCTTGGTTTTATTATTTTTTTCATAGCTCTGAGCCCTAATTGAACATACTCTTTCCTTTTTAATTTTTTACACTATCCATCTCCCTCCATGTAGGGGTTGATTAGAGTTCCCCAAATCAACCCCCCCAACCTCTGAATGTCTTCTTAATTGGAAATGGTCTTGGCAAGCACAACTTGTTCTAGATCTCAAGATGAAATCATCCTAGACTTAAAAGTCGGCAAAGACTGGTGTCTGTCTAGGAGAAAGGAGAGAGGGACAGAAGAACAGAGGGACAGAGGGAAACAGAGAGAAAGCGAAAGAGACAGTATGATCTGAGTACATGCAGGGAAGGAGGTCATCTGAGACTGAGGCAGAGATGGAGTAATTCTGCCACAAGCCAAGAAACACCAGGAGCCACCAGAAGCTGGGACAAGTGAGGACAGGTCATTCCTCAGAGGCGTCAAAGGGAAGACTTTGCTGACTTTTGGCCTCCAGCACCATGCAACACAAATCTGTGTCGTTTCAAGCCACCAGCTTAGTGACAATTTGTTAGGGAAGTCTCAGGAAACTAAAACTCCCAATCACCACAGCTGAAGACCTTGAAACAGCTATGGCTGCTGCTTGAAGGTCTTCCAGCTGTCACCATAGAAGAAACATGTAGAAAAGAATATGGGGCAAATATTAAACTTACACAATTAAATGAGAGGGAATCCAGGTTCCTCATAACTAGCACTCCAGGGGCTCTATCTCCACCCTGCGCACATCTACAGGGGGCAGAACATGCTAGGATGGCTAACAAGTGAGGCCTATTTTGCACGGCCCATTTCCTGAAGAGGAACCAGCCCTGAGTCCACCATGTGACTGAGACCAAAGCCAGTGGAATCCCACGAAAGGTGGAGAAGCATGTGACACTTGGAAAAATGGCCACAAAGCAGATGACTCGGGAAGAGACGTGAGTTAACTCACTCTCTACAAAATGTCCCAGACTAAAGTGGCCCTGTGACCTTAGGGGTGGGGATCAGTACTACTGATGTTAGATTAATGCAGCTGCCATATGGGTAATCTTTCAAAAACACAAATCTTTTAAAGACATCTTCCTTTGTTAACAGCACTTTATGAGTTGCCAGCATAAACTAATAAAGTCTAAACAGAGCCCTTCACATCCTGGTCCCACCTAGCACCCTCACCCCTTTCTTCCTTCCTTCTAGAGCCACTGCCCTAACAACAGAATCCAGTCTGCCACTTCCTGAACAGATCTCTCACTGTGCTGGTTTCTTCTCCCTGAAATGCCTCCACCACTCTTTGGAGAAAGTTGACTCAGGCTTCCAGGCTCAGTGTTAAGGCTACCTCTTCTGAAAGGCTTTCCTAGCCTCAGGGACAACTAATGACCCCCTCCTTGGCGCCCACCATTGCTAACCCTAGCTTAGCACTTACTAAGAACCAGGCGCTATGCCTCGGAATTTGCATACTTTATCTGATTTAAGCTTCCTGGTAACACGCTAGGGTGGGCACTATCATTAATCCTGCCTTAAAGAACAGGAGATGGGGTTCAGAGAAGAGGAGAGTTTACAGGTCACACAGAGGCCTCGACTCCATTCCAACCATGCTTTACTCCGCTGCAGGGTACGAGTCAATGCCCTGTAGATGCTTCTACAGCAGGTTATGTCTCCCATCTCCTGCATGGTAAATGATACCTCAGCCTATCTGACTTGGTCACCTGAGCCAGGCACCTGCAACTGCTTCCCCTGTAACCTCAACATCAATGTTCCTGCACCACAGCTGAGAGACAGATACCTCACCCACTGCCAGTCTGAGTCTCAGCTCTGGCATCTCTCAGGGTCTCCCACCCCATCTGACATGGGTGCCCTTCCTGCGCCCTCCAACCTAGTATCTAGTCCAGTGCCCAGGGCACTGGAGGAATCCAGTAGATATTTGAGTAGCACTTCTTTATTTCCTTTGTGAGATTTTAGATCAAGGAAGAAAGTATACATCTTGCAGAAAAACAGTGGCCACCTTGATATTTTATTTTTCATCTTTTGGTCTATTTTTAGTGGGTCAGACTCAAAAGGGAATCCAATTAATCACCAAGTCCTGTCAGTGCTATCTTCCAAATAGCTCTCAAATCTACTCACTTCTTCCCACCATCACGCTGATTCAGCCCCCAGTCTCTTACTGGTCAACAACCACCTTCGAACTGATCTGTCAGTGTCCAGTGGCATCTCTTCAGACCCCACCTTGGACCCAGGGTGCTTGTTCTGAAACACAGCTCATCTGCTCAACCCTTCTAACACAAGTCCCGCAGTGGCTCCCTCAGGTCCTTCCAACAAGGCCTAAGTTCTTTAACATGGCCTACAAGACCCTCCCTCATCTAGCCCGGTTACCATTCCCCTCATCCCCCTGCGCTCCCATGTCCCGTGTGCTTGTCCATTCTGAGCGTTGGGCCACACTCTCTCACAGTTGCTTGTCTTTCCTATCCTGTCCCCTTGGCCAGCTTCCCCAGCCTCCTTCAGATCTAGCTGTGATCTGCCCATAGATCAAGTTCAGCTTAGATCTCCGTGCTTTAGGGGAGTCCTCCCCAGCCTTTTCCATTTAGGATAAATGTTCTTTATGTGTCCCATGAAATCCATACTTCGTGTACATTAGCCCTTATTACCTTCTAGTTCATTCACCTCCTTTGCTTACTGGAGCACTGTTTTCTCATTCCCCCTTGCCCATAATTACACAGCCATATCACCCTTCGTTGTAACATTTAATCACCAAGCACATTTCCCTACCCACTGATGTTGGGCTTGGCTAGGTGGCTTGGCTTCGCTATAGAGTATCAGCAAACATGCTGTGAGCAGAGGCTTTGCATGTGTTGCATAGCTTAGCTTGGTGTCTTGTGCTTTTAGAAAGAGTCTGCACAGAATGGTAGCATGCGGAAGAGACCTGAACTCAACCTGTAGCTTGACACAGGACCCCACAGTTGAAAGATGGGGACCTATGACCAAGAAAAGCAAGCAAAAATGTTTTTATTTTGCAGTATTACTGAGGCAAAAAATCTGAGTAGTACACTTTATATCTGTATCCTTCACTAGATGGTAATTCCATGTAGACAGGAAAGAACTGCATCTCTGAGCACAGGGTTCAGCACATCACATGTGCCTGATAAACAGCTGTGATTGGATGTATGAATCAATGAATGAATGACTCAGTGAACGAATGAATATTGGCCACCAATAGGCCCGCTTCCATAGTTAGCATACGACTCTCTTAAAGCCAAGAATGGCATCTGATTTCTCTCAGCACCTAAGCTATCTCAATTCCCACATGGGGTTCTTGGTATGTATTCAACAAATATTTATTGAAATTAAGTAAGTTGAATTTTGTGGGCTGGCATGGGAATCAATCTTTAATTTATGACATTGTTTCTATGGGAAAATGCATTCCACATGCCAAATAAACTTGCAAATGAACTTTTGGAACCTCAGCCGTTCGTTGGTTTGGGATTGCCAGTTTTGTGGAAATCCATAACTGAACACATGTGCTATGCTTTGCAATATGGGAGAAACTGAGAAACTGCTTCCAAACCCAAGATATTCAGCCTGCAAAAATTCACTTTCCACCCACACACATGAATTCAGCACAGGTTGGATTTGAGGTTCCCACAATAAAATACTAGACTTTTTAGAGCTCATTGTTTATCTAATTGCTTTTTATGTGCCTATATTAGATGCCTATTCTTAACACCCAATCTAAAGAAAGTTAAGATAGTTTTCTTGCCCTCTCTCCCCAACTCTACTCTCTAGACACGCATACAAGAAAGTTCAACCTTCTCAACAGAGAAAACAAATTATTTTTTTCTAAATAAATCTGTGACATTTAAAATAAACACAGTGGGATGCTCTACAGTTGTAGGAAAACAACCCCCTTTAGAATTCCTAATTTTTAATGGTACTGGTTGCTTAACATGAGTCACAGATCTGAGACTAAGTTGCATTTTATCTTAGGCCAGAACCAAACCAGTTTGAAATCGTATAATTGGACATGGCAGAGCAGGGCCATCACTCCCTAGCTCCAAAGCGCTTTCTCATCTTAAGGCACAAGTCTCAACTAGCTAATGATACAGTCTACCCATCACTCGGTCTACCTCACTCCTTTAACATATGTGTTTTGGGCACATTTTATTTGAAAATGGAGAGAGAGGGAGAGAAATACTCTTCAATAAAGGGAGAGGTAGAGAAATAAGATCAGAGTGATGGGTTATGAAGGAAAGAAAGCAGACATGTACTGAGGATGATTTAGGCTGGTTGGTCAGTGGAGATAGATGTGTGCTCTAGGACCAGACAGTTGAAGAAGAGCCAGCTGGGTGAAAAGATCTAAGGGAAGAATATTCTGGAATGAGGAAAGAGCAGGGGCAAAAACTGTGGGGGCAACAACACATTTTGCATATTCTCAAATCAGAAAGAAAGTCAGAGTGGTCAGGGCAGAGTGAGCAAAGGAGACAGTGGCAGGTCGGGGAAGTAGTGAAGGATGAGGTCACATCAAGTCTGGCCTGTGGAGTTGGACTGAGAACTAAGATGGAAAACGCCATCGGTCAGGAAGCTGCGGAGGGACGTGAACCGTTTTGGTTGGTTTTTAAACTGCTGCTCTTCTTGAAGAGGACTGGGGCAGGCGTAAGGGAGCAAAAGCTGACACAGGGCAAGTGAGAAGCAGCCGTCCACAGAGGCAGGAATTCTCAGCCATTGAACAGGAACAGTCAGAGGTGCTCAGAGTCTCACCTGGATCCTACCGGAAGCAGCGCTCCCCTGAGGACTTAGTTCCCCTGCCCTTCTGGAGGGCTGGCTGCTTTCTCTCTCATCACAGCTGTCCTGATGGAGTGTCTACTGCCTCTCCTGGTGGATCTTCTGTTCCTAACCACACACCAGCTTTAGAGCTTGTGCTATCCACTGTACCACCTCTTCATGCTGTGATTCTGAGAGACCAGGCCTGCCCCTGGCCACTTCCCTTCATTTCTTAACTGTTTAGCTCCTCAATCATTCCAACACTCATTCTGGGGATCCACCCACCCTCCTTCAGGGTGATCACAATTTCCACCCAGATGAGCAATCCACTGAATATTCTGGCCACCCCCTCAGTTCCTTGACCCTTCTCTGCCAGTGATCTTGTCTCCCCACATGCTCCTACTTCAGAGACACAATCATCCTCTAGATTTCATCATCATCAACAACCCCACGGCTCCATGACTTTGACTGTCACCCATCCCTTTCCAGTTCTCCAACCACAGCCTGCTCTTTTCATATCCCCCTCACCCCACCCACATGCTTCCCTCTCGAGTGCCCAGCCCAGGTGTGTTAGTTACTTTTCTCTCTTTGCTGAGACAAAATACCCAACAGCCAAAGTGAAAGGGGGAAAGGTTTATTTAGCTCACAGTTTATAGAGATTTTGGTCCATAATCAGCTGGCTCCAAGACTGGATGGCTTGGCAGAGAGGCCTCACAGAATAGAATCAGTTCATGGTACCCAGAAAGTAGTAAAGTAAGCAAGGGACCCTAACAGTGTCTTTCTGCCTCCTTTTTATTGTATCCAGGCTGCTCAGGGTGGGTAGCATTCACACCCTTGATCCCAGTGCCCTTGAGCCTAGCATTGCACCATGAATTAATTCCAGCATCACACTCTCTGGATCCAGCCACCTCTGAAAAAAGACCAACCTGTGACTGCATGAGGCTTCAGGGGGACACCTAAACATAAGCCATAACACCAAGTGTCTACATCAACATTGGCATCAATCTCTTGCATGCATCTTCAGGTTCCTAGCCTCTCTTGATGTATTCACTCCAACTCTACCTTAACTCCCCCTTGCTGTATGACTATGCCAACAGAGCTGAAGTAGCTTGAAGAAGGCAAAACCATGCTACTTGCTCTACTCTGAAGGCAAAACCACCAACCTCAAGTAGGCCCTAAAGTTGCCTGGCAACCATGCTCTATTTTTCTACTCTGTTCTCTGCCCCATCTCCTATTTCTCTCCTGCCCTCTCTTCTCTCCAATGCCTCCTCCCAGCTCTCCTGGTCAGTGAAGGTGATGGAAACAGTAAGAAAAGATGCTGCAGTTGCTTCTTCACCTACCTGCACTGGGCCCAGATTTTCCCCTACCCCCTATCACGAGGATGAGCTGTCCAGTCTCCTATTTGTGTCTGGCCCATTAGGTCATCTGCTGAAAGATAACACTCCACAGCTCCCTCTTCTCTCTCCTGCAACATCATCTGCTCTCTCTCTCTCTACTGGAATTCTGCCAACAGCACAAAAATGCACGATTATTTTGTGGATCTTACAAAACTCAAACTCTCTGAACTCTACTTTCTCCTTCAGCATCTGCTCCCTTTTTTTCTGCTGCTTTTCGCAATAAAGCTCCTAGAAGGAGTTACCCTGGCTCACTGTCTTCCTCTCTTCCTGTGGTCTTTTGCAGCTTCAGCACTGACCTCTGGCAGTCACCAATCATCACCTGCTAAGTCCAGTGGATCAACTGTCCTTTTGACCTCTCCACAGTAGCTGGCACTGCGGGTCACTCCTGCCTCTTTTCCTTTGGCATGCAGGAGACACACCCCCTTAGCTTTTCCCTCTTCCCTTTCTGGATGACCCCTCCTTATTTCTTTTTCTGCTTCCCTTCCTTCTCCCTGACCCCTAAACATTGCAGTACCTCCATGCTAAGCTTTCACACTTCTCAATTCATATTCCTCCCTGGTCTGATCCTAAGGCTTCTGTAAGTACTGTCTAAATACAACTAACTCCCAAATTCCCATCACCAGATTGGATGTCTCCCCTCGACTCTAGATCTGAGCTTGCTGAAACAGTAGCTAGGAGCTGTATGTGGTCATTTAATTACTGCCCTCCTAACCCCCCTCACCAAATGAACTATTGCATGCGGTTCTCTGCAAGACAGAGAAGCGACACCCATCAAAAAGATTATGGCAAGGCTGCTTGGTGGGAGTGCAGTGATAAGATACTGGCTGTAATCAGTCAATTTCTAAAACTCTAGTCTTGGGCAAACAACAAGAAAAAAAGATTCCTACCCAATTACAATTATTCATGAGAATTTTCCTGGGCTTGCTTCTATTGTCTGCCAGTGTGGAAACAGCCTGCTACAGAGGTGCAGCAAAAGGGAAGGGCCGTTGCTTGTCTTGCAGAAGCTTAGCCTGTGACTTCCTCCACGAACTCTTAATTAATCCCATCTCCATATTTCTAGTTTGTTTCCTGAACCTCTTTCTTCTATTATCCACACCCCTCTCCTGTCATTTCTCCTGGCTTCCTCCGGCATAAGCTGCCCGGCTCTCTTCCCAGTCCTGTTTCCTTTGCCCTACTGCCCTCTCGTTCAGCCTTTAGCATTTCTCTGCTTGTTCTCTTCTATCTTATCCTTTTTCACCTTTAAAAACTGAGAGCACCAAACTGACAGACACGGTTTTGTGGGGTTTTTTTTCCTTCCTCTCTTTCCTGCCTGAGCTGCAGCTAAGGCTGTCTCCTCCTTGCTTCTATAGCAAGAACCCAAGTACTGGGTTGCCATGGCAACAGTGAATCCAAGCAGGCTGGTCCCAGCCACGAGACGCTAAGAACTGCCATGGTGAGGAAGCTGCTACAAGTCGCCCCTGAGCCTAGATGGGTCCTGTACATCGTAATTCAAGACCAGGCTGGGCAGATTCTGCCCAGAGACCATGATGGTACATCAGGCCCATGGCTGTATGGCACACAAGGTGACAATGCCATCAATAATAAGGCTTCCATGGAGCGAACAGAATACATGACACGAGGAGGATTCATTTGAAAATTTTCAAGCATCCCTATTCTTTTATCTTCTCCCGGGGAGAACCTTTTGCCTTTCTCTCGAGTCTTGGGGAACCCTGTAGAAAGTAAAAGCAAATCTGCCTGCTCCACCCTTTCCCCTTTGATGTCCCATGCCCACTCCCATCTGGCCCCCAGACGGGGTGGCCCTGAGTGGCCCAGGTCAAGTGATTTGGTAACATGGACCCAGCTGGAAACACCTTGGGGGATGAATGAGGGTCCCATCACAATATTGCAGTCCTGGGGGAGAGCTCTCTAGTCCCTCCTCCCCCTTTCACCAGGATGGATCTTTAAAGTAGGGCAACAAGTGTTCTGGTGCATGACACTTTCTCAAAAAATGTGAGTTGGTGAGAAAGAATTCAGGAAATACCTTCGTTCCAAGTGGCACCAGCCACAGTGAGGGTCTGCCGCTGATAAGCACTCCAAGCAGGATTTATGTTTACTGCAGTTCGCAACACGAATTCTCCTCACCTAAAAATAAGGACGGCAGTGGTTCAGGTGGAATTATAAGCAACAGCAGAGAAAATGACACCACCTTATCTGATGAAGGGCCACAAGGAGGAAATTTATCAACTTGAACTCTAAATGTCTCCACAATGGCATCGGGCGGCAGGTCTCAAGTTCTAGGAGAGGAAGTGGTTGTATGACAGTCGCCCGGGGAGCTTTTGAAAGCTGGCTTTTCCTATGCACAGAATTATGTACAGCAAGCTAGGCAGGTCAAAAGTATCCCAAAAAAGGTCATATCTGTACATGTTCAGAACATTTTTCCTTCTCATTATTTCCCAAACAATACAACATGACTACTATTTACACAGCATGGACACTGTATTAAGCATTAACTGTAATCTAAAGATTTAAAGTACACAGGAAGATGTGCATAGTTTATGCAAAAACTTATGAAGGGCTTCAGCCCCAAGTCTGAGTATCCTGGGAATTCCCGGAAGCCATCCACAAGGATGCTGAGGGATGACTGTATTCCCAGACTCCCCTGCGGCTGAGGAGCTTGCCAAGTCTGGGTTGAGGCCTAGGAATCTGCATTGTTAAGAGTTCTCTTCGGTGAGCCTGGCCTGAAAATGGTTTTCTGCTGTGTGAATAGTCATTTCCACAGGGTTCATCTGGAATCGGGTCACCTGGTTTTCCCACAGGGACAGTCAGTGGCACTTTGGAAGTGAGCATTCATTTGGGAATAACAAATGGCTCTGCTCAGTATGGGGCTCAGTGGGAGCTGGCAGTGGATGTGGACAGGAAGAGGCCATGTCAGGGAAGCACCATTGCCTCAGCTCCCGCCCTCTTTGCTTCCACTGCAGGTCAAAATAAAAGCAGGGAAAGTGTTTAAATCACCTCCCGACTCTTGCTTTGCCCCTCCAGGGGTAAAGACACAGCAGCCCACAGAGTGGCCAAGCTTGGCAAAGCTAGGTTAGTGGAAGCCAAGGAGAACCTGAGTTTTTACGTGTCACCTTTTCTGAAGGAAAATCACAAGGCAAGTAGTGAGGAAACTCTGAGAACCCATTATTCTGGGAGGTTATGCGTGCTCAAGGGTGTAGGAGACTTCTTAAGAAGGTGAGAGGAGAGTTCTACAAGGACTTGTGAGAAAAATGGAAGGTCCCGAGGAGAACATTTCCCCTCTAGCTGATTTCATGGAGGATAACTGTGTCCTCCCATTTCTCAGCCCTCGATGCCTCTGACAGATGCAGCCGGCAGACCACGAGTCTGAGCCAGAATTAACCAGAATGTGGATATTTATTTCCTTGTAGCTCACAAAATATCCTAATTCTGAGGGATTTTAATACACGTCACGTAATCTCTCTAACCTTGTTTCCTGTAAAATGGTGATGGTACAACCAACTTCAGGAGGTTATTACAAACATTGTCTGACACATACTAAATAATGTGTGTTGTAAATATTAGCTATTGCTATTATACAAGGAGAGTGTTCCATGGTCTGACAAATGTGAAACCTTAGGCTGAAAAAGTTAAATAGGTTTTCTTAGCATTAGCTTGAGAGAGCTTTTGAATATGTTGGGCCCTCCGAAGGAGCACAGAAAGTAACAACTGATTTGGGGGCCACTTTCGTTCACAACATTCGTGGAATATGAGGCCCCAGAACATTCTTTGAGAGCAACCTCTCAATGCATTAAAAAACACAAATACAACTCTATGTAAAAGAGAAGACATAAATGCTACCTTGGACTGGTTTTCTAGTTTGGTAACGCATTATAGTGACTACTCTCCATCGATGTATATAACTCCATATGATTATGTTTAATGGGCAGGCAATGTTAGGTTATTTCCTATGGCTTTTTAGTTTGGCTGTTACTATTTCCCAAGAGTGTAGAAAAGAGAGCTTCCTTGGGTTTTGTCTCTCTAAGGGTTATATTTGTTCAACAAGAGTCAACTAATAGGCTGTCCAGCAGTAATCCCAAATAATGGATGAACAATTTTGATGCCCTACTGAAAACTCTACCCAGGACTTCAGGGTTTGAGTAACTACAGACTAGAATGCTTTACCTTCTAGAAATTGAGGACCTGTCAATCACTGGTGGCTTTCACAATGGTTTCCAGCCTAGGGTCCAGGGATTTTGGGGTTCTGTTACTCTGCATGGGTATTTATGAGCTATTTTGCAATATTTAAAATAGCTAAATGGAAAAACACAATCAGATTAAGCCATACTTCCAGTGTCTTTGCTTTGGGGATTGGAATTTTATCAGCTATGCCTAGTAGCACAATCAGTACTCTGGCTGGCAGTTTTGAGATGTCCCAGATAAAGAAAGCCTGGGAATGGGAATGGTTACTTAATATACATAGTTTGTTGAATAGAAAAAAAATCTTCCAAAAATGAGATCCCTTGGGAAGAAACATAATAAAAAGTGATTGGATGGTGAAACAAGCCAACAACTGATTTGCAAAACTGTGGGAGATTCAGATGTGGTCATCTCAATGTGGTACCTTTGGCCTAATTGACTTTTCAACATGCAAAGAGGCATACGGCCTGTTTCAGAACACTGGCAATCACCACATGCTGGCACACCTGCTCTGTGGCTCCAAGAGCACGTGGCCGTTGTGTGTTGTCACTGCTGTTCTTAGAACGATGCAAAGCAAAACATGAAAAATGGGGCAGGCTGAGAGCAGCCGCTATATCCATGATAGGATTTTCTAAGTCTCAATTATCTTCCTTGCACTTTTATGCGATCAAATGGTCATAAGTCAAAGGCATTGAGCCAGAATGTTCTCTTTAATTTTCATAAATCTGGAATCTGATCTCATTTACTACAGGCTTTAGGATCAGTGAAAGGCCTGGGCCCCTTCACTCACAAAGACTAATGCATACATTCTATGGATATTATGAGCTAATTACTTATCCTCTCTCTAAGTCTTAGAGTCTTTATATATAAAACAAGGATAATTTTATCTCGTTAAATTATTAACACATTTCATTGGTTTTCCTTAGCACTTTGTGTGTGTGCATACAATGCTATGCATCTAGAGACAGACCAAAGAAAGAGCAGCACAAAGTTGGTGGGAATTCAATAAAAATCAGTGTCCTTTCTCCTTCCCTTGGTGAGAGCACTTTGTAAAGATGAAGAAAAATTTAAAAGGTATTGTTGTGATTTCAGTACACAAAAAAGAGCAAAGAAATAACCATGTTAAAACAGATAAATTAAGACAAGGAGGGTAAATGCCATATATTCCCTGGTTCATGAATATGTATGAGACCATGGCTTGATATTAACCCCCGATTCCAAAGCCAATCCCATTGGGTATATTCATAAATGCATCTAGCCATTCAGTGCCCACACAGTAAATGTGTAAATTCAGTTACCTTGCTGATTATGCGCCCATTTGCAAGCACACCCTCCCCTGAAAACCTCGACACTGGAAATATAGCCAATAATAAAATTGCCTAAATAGGTAATATTTCTTGCTTACTTGCTGACAGGCAGTAAGGTCTTTAATTCCATGCCTGTGAACCACTGTGGGTCTTCCTGAAGCCTGCAGCAGAGTTAAAACTCAGTAGTTCAAAGTAAAAGCTTTGCCACTAGATAATGACATTGATTAAATAATTTTTATTTGTAAGTCAGAAGCAATAACTAGTGTTTCTACCTACCTCTTTCCCAGCTGTTAGATAGATGTACTTATTCTTCCTAGGGTCAGGAACAAGTTTGTAGAAAACAGGTGTTTCTTCTTTAATTTCATAGATAATCTCTGGACAATTTGAAGTCAAATTCTCACCAAGAATAACCTACATATTTTTGCAGAAAGAGAAATACAATTTCTATTAAGTAACTTTCTATTAGGCATTTTGAATAGCATGGTGGAAAAATGTGTCACTTAATCCCATCCTTTCTTATTTACGACATGTCCTGGGTAAGGCGTCATGTTCCTTAATCATCCTCTCAGACCTTGGTCCACAACAGGACTGGCAACCAGAAGCACATGTATCTGCTTTTGCAAGCAAAAAAGGCACCCAACACTAGCAAAAAGCCAGTCTCCAATGTTGGGTTAGTATTCTCTTATATGGAAGCTGGTTGTCCACAATTTCTGACCACATATGGTCCTGTGAGAAGCCACAAATGACAGCTTCTTTAGTATTGTGCTGAGTGTGACCTTGAATCTAAAGGCAGTAGCTTCTCATCATATATTGCATGAGTTATTCTGGTTCCTATATGATTATTCATAGTCATGCATCTTAAAGTAATCCAGACAACTGAATAGGTACAGACAATAGGTATGTGTTTACATATAAAATATGAGCAGATATGACTCAGGAATCAGTGGCTTTAAGTTGGGACACTTGGGTATCAGTCATCAGTCATCTACTGGACAGGCACTGTCTAGCATCAGGTGCTGTTCCAGGTGTTTGGGAAATGACAGTGAATGAAACAGGACAGAAGGAGAGATCCTGTCCTCACGGAACTTATGAGCATTTGTGTGCGTGTGTGTATATGTAGATGCAGGGGAGTGGTGGCAGCCAATTAACAAGAGAGCAAATTATAAAATATATTAGGTGATAAGTGATACAGGTCAAAATAAAGTGGGGTAAGAAGACTGAGAACACATGCTCGGCGTAGGCCTTATTGAGAAGGTGACAAATATTTAGAAACTTGCAGGAGGTAAAAATAGTGAATCATTTACATATCTGGATGAAACATGTTCTTGAAAGAGGCCCTGCTAGTGCACAAAGCCCTAAAATGAGATGAGGCCAGGGGACTGCAAAGGAAGGAGGGAGAGAGGTGTGGGCAGTGAGACAGGAAGACAACCAGATGCAGGGCATTTGACAGAGGCGTGACCTGGCGAGAGAGCGGGCTCTAAATACCATCATCCTGGGGAAATACAACGGTGTCATGGCTTTGGGTTTGCACACTAGCTCTACTTTTAGATAGCTATGCTACCTTGAACTAGTAACTTACTTAACCCCTGGGCTCCATTTCCTCATCTCTAAAATAGGGTTAATAAAGCCTTCCTTATTAACAAGCTCTAAAAGAATCACTTAAGAATTATGGAAGAAGCTTAGTACATAATCAGCACTCAACAGGCAATAATCCATGAGTAGATCACAAGCTCCTTTGGAGTAGGGACCCTGCCTTGATTATCTGTGTATTCATTCCTTTGTTTAATGAAAATCTTTGAAAAGTGAAGGTGTCAAGATTCTGTCAGTTTGAACACATCCATATTTCTTCCCCTGTGGACCACAGCTTGAAAAAAGAAACACTGGCACCTGAGACGCTTTCCTTACACAGATACGCTTTCATGCACCTACCGATTGACAATATGCCTACCCCTACATATCCTGATGGCAAGTGAGTATTTGCTGTTTTCTCATGGGCACACGGGGATACTGTTTATCTCCCCACACTCCTCTTCATGCTGGCACCTGGTCCTGAGTTTGGCTTTGCCCTAGGATCAGTGACTTTGTTCCATCACCCACTTGAGTCAAGCCCAGGTAGGTTCAGTGTAACTAATCCCTCAACTGTTCATCAAATTTAGTAGCAGCTCTGCAAAACTCAATGTCACTAAACAAACAGATTAAATATGACTTTTTTAAAAAAAATCCCTTTTTTAAACAGAAGCAGCTAGTTCCTAAAGGAGCAGAGAAAAGTCTGTGGCTCATTTGAAAATGACTTTATAGCTTCACTATCCAATACAGTGGCTACTCACTACGTATGGCTACTTCTGCTAAAAATTCAATTCCTCAGTCACACCAGCTAGCTATCGAAGGTCACTAGCCTTAGACTACCTATCATACCGGAGAGCCCTATATGGGACAATTCTATCAGCACAGAAAGTCTTTTGAGACAATGCTACCTTTCAGAAATCTGTAGAGGGAGTCCAGGAGCAGGCACTGCTGTGGACTTGCCAGGATTTACTATCTCTAATTTATAAGCTCTATTACTCATCTTGGATTCAAACTGCTGATCTGGTTTTGGAAAGTGGTTGTTTTTTAAAAATTATTTTACATGTTTTTGTTTGTATACGTTTGTAATGCCTAGTGAATATGTTCATAATGGGGAGCTAGTGTGTATACATATTGCATCTTAGTCTGTGATACTTAAACTTCTGTGTTTGATTTATTTCACTTATCATTATGTCCTCAAGGTGCACCCATTTTGGAATGTGGTTGTTTAGAAGAGGAAAAACAGGAAGTCAGTTTTTAAAAACATTGACTGGAAATATTCCCAACTCTGTCTCCTGAGAAGGGCTGTTGCCTTGGCTCTTTTTCAGGAATTCATCATGTTAAAAGCATTACTTGGTGTTACTACCTATGCCATATTCTTGAACCGAATCTAAGTCTTTAGTAATTTACTTAAACTTCTCACTTAGCACTAAGAAGCAGAAAGTGTTGAGGAACAAGCTAAATGACACCATAAGGAAGCAAGAAGCCAAATTCATAACATAAAACAGTCTATAAGACAAAAGACTTAGTTTTCAGCAAGTCAGTAGTAGGAAATAAAAGTAAGGGAAGAGAAACTACTATAGACAACAGAGATGGAACAACTAAATGGGGTTCAGACACCAATTTAAACAAAAAATAATTTTAAGTATGTTTTTAAGTCAATCAGAAACATAGTTATATGGACTGGATAGTAGATAATCCCAGGGAATTACTGATAATTCTGTTGTAACAATGGTATTATGATTACAGTTACTTAAGCAAATGATCATTTTTAGAGACATATAGTGAAATATGATTGCATGAAATCAAGATATAATTTAGAAAACATCACCATCATCCATCTTCAGTGATTAAGAGTTGCACTGCAGTTTTTATTGGGGGATCACATTATTTACTCTTGTAGTATGCTTGATGCAGAATGGGTGATTGGAAAGATCTAGTTTGATGCAATACTAATTTACTTACTTGATACCTTAGAGATAAGGCATGAGCCTTCTAAAACTCTGAGTTAGGGCCGGGAAGCTTTTCTTCCTTGCATTTTTGAAAAGTTACCAAGGGGTAGGTATTGTGTGTTGGAGTTTACTAATTGGTTTTCAGAACAAACTACTTAGCATGGCCTGAATGGAAGCATGTCCCACTAACTACAGACACTGGGTGTAAACTGGCACGTTTCATTCGTGGTGGAGGGAGACCTCTTTGAAGACAATACGGTATTATCTACCAAGCACTTGTACTTAGACCCTGCAGCATCTCATATATATATATATATGCAAAGTGACATGTAATTACTGCAGGATATTGTGTCATAAACAAAAAATTGAGGCAATCTAAATGTCCAAATTATAGTATAAACAATAGGATACTATTTAGCCATAAAAATATTGGAAAGCTCTTTATATATCACCTAATGTTTCATATTAGATTATATACACACATATAAACATAATTTGTGTAGATATATATGTAATAAGTACATGTCTAGTGTGTTATATGTTTAATACAAGAGAGAACATTTCCCTCTTTTTGCTTGTAGACATATATAAACTCTCTCTGGAAAATACTCATGAAATTTCTACCAGTGGTTGTCCCAGAAGTCAGAATGGGTGATTTTCATTGCATACTTTTTTGGTTCTTTTGAGTTTAGGACAACTTCAATTTAATTACCTTTAATCATAGAGACATAAAGTTTAAATTTAAACATGTTTGGGGCTGAGTGAGTCAATGTGCTTTTGTTTTTGCTAAGTTATTCAAAGTACAATCTGCATAACCAGAGGACGAGAGGAAGTTTTCCTTTTCACTCTAAAGGTTTCAAATGTGCTTTGTGAAGGGCTGGGGCTGGGGCAACTCTGTGGTCCTCCAGTCTCACCTCTCTGACAGGACTACAGGACATGTTTCTATTAACATCTTCTCTCATCCAGCCCCAGCCCAGCCCAGCCCAAGACACCAGGGCAACTCTTGGCTGTCCTAACTGCAAAAATCTTGAGCACAACCACACAGAGAAGAAAGCCAGCAAGGCTGGAGCAAGGCAAGTGTTTAGCTGGGTGGCCTTGAAAAAAGAATATGATCAGTGAGGCAGTGCAGGAAGGAACCATGAGTCACAGAACCCAAAATGGGTTGAATTTTGCATAAGAGAAGCTTCGTCCAATTCACACTCCTTGGGCATGATGTGGATTTTTATTTATTGCTTCCAGCATTCGACCTTAATATAGATCTAATCTGAAGTCACTCTGAGCTTCCTCCATGAACATTCTTATATGATCCTTCATTCTCCAAATGTCACCTCCTCTGAGAAGTTTTCCCTGATCATCCCTATACCGTGTCCCTCTCCTCGTCATGCCATATTCTTAGCACACATTGCTGTCTGAAAAGGTTTTATTACAGGATAATTAAACTCCTAGTCACCTGTCTTTCCCACCCCTAGAAGCCAGGAAGGCGGCCTTGTCTGTTTTGTTCACCTCTGTGCCCTCAGTACCCAGAACAGTGCCTGGCACAAAAAAAGGTGCCCAACAGACATTTACTTAATGAAAAGCTACTCTATGAGCCTTCAAGATTTTATAAGGCTTTTCACATTCTTCCAGCTGAAGCCTGTGCAGAAAACAAATTTTCCCCGATGGAGAATTTCAGTTCGTGTCAACATATTGTTTCTGTTGACATCTTCCTGAAGCCTCATGGTAGGCTATTAACTAGCCCTGGGATTTCTGTTGCATACAAAAACCCCCCAAGTCTGTTATGGAAATTAACTGAATGACTTCCACACCGGTGTGGGCAGGCGCAGACAGCGCCACACCACCCAGGAGAGGGAACCAGTGAGGAAGATAAAGGGGAGACTAATTAAACCAAAGGCTATGTCTTTCTTTCTTTCTCTCTTTTCTTTTTTTATGATTACAATTAGATGGAAATCCAGGGATGTTTAAAAAGCTAAATCACTTTAGGCCAAATTTATTTTCCTATGCCTTATTCTGTGACGCTAACCAGTTGAACAGCAAATAAGCCAATTCTCTCATGCATTATTTTTTTCCATAAACAGAGAAATGCAGGGAAGAAGACTTAAATTACACACACACACACACACACACGCATATACAGAGGAAAAAGTGAATTATCTAATAGCATTTAATATGCCTTACTAGTTGGGAGTAATAAAGATGATATATAAAAATTGAGGCAAATTTTTCTTTCATTACCAATCTACTTTTTTTTTTAAAGTAAGTATTAGAGAAGCAGACAGTCTGAGACACAAGTTCTAGACTTGTGGATCACATAGATGTAACCATTCCAAACTGAGGGACCCCTGTAAACTATCAAACTGGAATTTGAAGGAGTGGGGTGTGACCATGAAATAAGCTTCTCTCATGACATTCTGGACAGCCAACCATGGAGCCCATTTCCAAGTTCTGATACTTCCGGACGTTTTGACCTTTTGTCCATCTCTTCCTCTCTGTCACCCCTACCCTCACATCTCAGCTCCAGGTCCTGTCCTGGGTCCCCTACAGCCTCTTGTTTCCCTTCTTATTTTTATGGTCTGTGGGAGTACAAACAGAGACTGCTGTTATACAATATTTTATTTTTATATTTTCTCTTCCGTTCAACTGAAAACTTCAATAACAAGAGTCAAGAAAGACTCCTCTGGTGTTTGGTAGCTGGGCTTTGGATTGAATTCAGGCAGAACATTCTGGAACTGGCTTAATTTCCTCCATGGTTTGGGAAAATGAAATCTATTTGGAAAAGTAGAATTTTGAGGGCCACTTAGGTAGCTGGTCCTGACTCAGAGCATGTGCCAAGTTCCCTTCTGCTGGTCACAGGGACTGGCCATGGCAAAGCCTCCTGTGCCCTGAGCCTTACTCACTGGGGAAACACTAGCTAGGGCCATTCAAAAAGCAAATCAGCCTGAGAAGAGACAGAATTCCTACCTTTCCTCCAAAGGAGCCCCCTGGGGATAAGCTGGGGCCCTACAGTGGACACGGAGGCTCCCTTGAGCCACACACAGCCCGGGGAAGAGGACAAACAAGAACCATGGAAACCAGGCCCCCTTCTCAGGAAACCTCAATACCTGCTTCTGTCAGCTCAGAAACCATGATATCGGATAAACAAAATTTAAAACCAGATCCAGGAACTCTCCCAAGCTCTTTTAGACTACACCTTTACTGTTAATGCAGTTGAGTTGCAGGATAAAAGCCTGGGCTGTAGACACAGATGCCTTCAGTTCGAATCATCTGGAGCAAATGAGGAAATCTCCCTAGGCCTCAGGTTTTCCCACTGGTTATAGTACTGACTCCTAAGGATCAAACAAGTTAACCCATGCAGACACTGGCTCCATGTCTGACACACAGAGCTGGGAAGTCTGAGCTATTACCATTCATCACTCACCACCTCTTATCTTTTATGATTATAAGAAAGGTTAATGGGCATGCATAAAGTTACAAATTTCAAATTTAACGCATAGTCCTTTATTACTTATTTTACCACCTAGAAAAGCTCAAAATACTCCTCGTTGCCCTTGAGATAAGGACAATATTCTGCATGTAACAGAGTCAACACAAAGTCAACCCAAACCACATGAAAGGCTTTGCCACAACCCCAAGAAAGGTATGTGTTGATTTTATAAGGCATGAACTGTGCGACATGTGTAGCGTGGATTCACACGAGCAGAGTTCAGAGTGGCAGTACTTTTCAGCTGATCTCAGTGGAGATGCTGACAACTGAAAAAATTATTCTATGTAACCATCTCTAGAAAGGAAGTAAAATAGGGAAATAACCAGTGTAGCGGGGGAGTGACAGACATAACTTGTTTCATGAGCCTGAGTGCCACCTGTGAATAAAATTAGAGGCCAGGACACTTTACATTTGAAATTCCTCTAAAACTGAATTTAAATTTCTTTAACACTCTTACAAAGGGACTTAGGAATAAAGGAAGGAGGGTAGTAAAGGTACCAGCATACCACGAAGCCCACATATCTTTACTAACATCTTACCTTTGGAGGGAGGACTCTCTTCCTTGGAAAAAGTGCATCCTAAAAGACCCTTGCAGATTGAGCCAATATCTCAGCTCAAGTTCAAAATGATGTTTCCATATAATAGAACATGATACAGCTATTTAAAAATACTGTTTACAAAGGGTTTGCAAGTAGCATTTTAATAGAACCCTCTTGCCTCATTAACTGAAGAAAAGAAGGGTGCAAAATTGGATAGAGTCTGACCTCAAGTGCGCAAAAAAAGAATCCAAAATGCTGACAGCGGTTGCCTCTACATGACGCAATTAAGGATAATTTTTCCTTTGCCTTTTTCTCATCCCCCGCTACTCTGCAATGCTCTACGTGAGCACACAGCACTTTCACTAGCAGGAAAAGAATTATTTAAATAATGTGAGGTTTAAAATGGCACCAACTTATATTAAAAATCCATGAGGTTTGCAGAGATTTAAGAAGTCGGATTTTTATTGGTGATGGTAAAAAATAACAGCCACTGGCTCCCAGACACTGCTTCCTGTCTCTTACCCAGCTGGGCACATAGTACGGTGCCTGGCATGTGTCAAAATGCTGAGGACCCTTGATCACTGATGAGTCAGACTGGGGTGATCCAAGCTCTTTCTTCTCTTCCTCCCCCCATCTACATTGGGCTGGGTTTTGTTTTTTGCCGCTCATTAGTACCTCCACACAGCAGCTTAGAAGCCAAGCTTGTATCTGTCAATGTTTGTCTTTTCTAACAGTTCTAATGACAAGTCGGCAAGGGAGAGGCATGAAGCTTTTGAATAAAGGGATTTGAGGATTATCTGTGGCTTCCAAGTCAACTGCACAATCCCAGGTCTTCAGGTCTCCATGTAATTTCAAGGGCTGCATCCAAGAATCTGTGCCCAGGACACAAGAGGGAGTCTCAGGAACTGTTGGGCTGTCCTGGGGAGATGAGGGTCAAGCCTGTTGATTTGTCCCTCACAACCTCCTCTGGGGTGAGGGGACCATCCCAAGGGAAGCCAGGGGAGAGTGGTTTAATTCCCACGAAGTTAGGATGCCAATGAGGTGCTTGTTCCCTCAGTCACCTGGTCTACCTTCCTCTGATCTTCCCTGAGCCTCTACAAACCCTGATGCTCCCCAGAAGAGTGGGGCCCCTATTAAGGGTGTAAGCAGGGCCTGGGACAGAAGTTGCAAAGTGTGTGTAGCATGGTGGTCATAGGGGAGTCTCAAGTTGCTTGGGGTTTAAGTCCTCGTTCTGCCCCAATGTGACCCCAACTTTGGGCCAATTGCCCAACATTTCTGGGTCTTGCTTTACTCATCTGTAACATGGAAGTAGCAGGACTGCCTCACAGGGTTGTGGAGAGGGCTGAATTAGTAGAAGTGGAGTCCCTGGCATACAGGAAGTTGAGTAAATGTTAGCAGTCACAAAACAAACAAAAATCCAACAAGGTCTTATTCAAACCTTAGGAACAGGGCCACTGACATGGCTTCTGAGGGGTGCCCCACACAGATGCAGGGGACAGAGACAATTCATTCGGCCACCTCCACCTCCTCTTCCTCCTCCTCCTTGGCCGCGTGGGTGGGACTGCAGCTCCACCCCACTCTCTGGTCCCCAATGTGACTGAAACTTGGCCAGCTGCACACAAATGGCCAGGGTGAACCCACAGGACAGGCGAGACCCACAGGGCACTATTTATAGCCACTGTTCCTTCACCTGAATCCGCCATGTAACAGTTTGGTTGGCTCAGTTTGGGGGAAACAGTGTTCTTGTCAAAACACATGTCAATAATACCCCAGATATGAAGAGATAATTGGTGGAGAGGCCCAGGAAGGATGGATGGAACCTTCTTCTACCAGGCTAATGGGTCCAATCAGCCTGATCAGCTTGGTGTGGCTACAGACGTCACCGAGAGACACCCATAGCATGACTAATGAGTGTTTACCTTTCCCCAGGAAACAAAGCCAGTGCGACAGGAAAGATGATCAATGTATATTTTAAAGGAATGTGTATACAAACAAACTCCCTCCCATATGTTACTGGGTTTCCTCCAAAGGAAACAGATTATATCAAATGCCTACCAGGCACTGGCGCTGTATCAGGCTGTAGGAACTTATGGCCCCCTTCTCAGAAAGCTCAAAATCACGTTGGGAAGGGCAGACAAAATGAGTGAAAAGGTTCAGTATCAACACAAGACATCCGTAACGAGCCAAAAGAATGAGGCAGATCACGAATGTTCCAGGAGACGAGGGAAGAGCAAGATCACTTCACGGGGTAGGGTTTGAGCTGAGCCAACACACAAACACAGTACACAGGACTCAGCAGGGCAGAGGAAAAGAAAGCAAGCATTCCAGGCTGAGAGTACGGTGCGATCGAAAGTATGGAAACAGTACTACACAATGCGCATTTGGAGAACAGCAAGTAAACAAGTTTAGCTGGTGGAGGGGGTAGTTTGTGTACAGAAGACAGAGTCAGAGACTGTCAGAAGAGGAAGGGATTTTTCTGGGATCATCTAGTACAATTTGATTTTATAGAGGAGGCAATGGAGGCTCAGTGAGGTTAAGCAATTACCTAGAGTCACATAGCTAGCTAGTTATCAGTTGGAAAAACAGATCTGTCACTTTCCAATGAAGAGTCTGAGCTGTGGGAGTCAATGGACTGGCTATGGAGAGGCCAAGGAGCATCCCAGGTCTAGGGTGACACACAGTTCGGTTCTCAACCATGAATGTTGCTGGAGGCCATGGGAGCGTTCGATAAATCCTGGCTGGTGACACTGGCGAAATGACCTCTAGATAATCTCAGCTGGGGCATCTGGTATCTCTGCTCTTATTTTTCCCTCCTCCCTAGTGGCCCCCACCCAGTGAATAAAAATCTCAACTTGCCCGAGGTATATCTATATGGTGGGAAAAAATAGTCCTAAGAAATCAAAGTCAAGGGGAGTCTCAAAGCATTTTAGATCTCTAACCTCTCTGTGGTACATGTGGGTACAAAGGGCAGAAAACAAACCCCCTGTGGGTGGCAGGTGGGCTGGAGGAAAGGAACACCTGTTTTTTCTTCTTTTCAAGCCCTATAATCTCTCATCACTTTGAAGTTGTGAGAAATCAGGTGCTTTGTACATTTCCAGCGTAAAGGACAGAGAACTGAAAGGTTAAATGTCTCAGGCAGGTGAGTCAGGACTGGAGTGGGGGCTGGACCCCCATTTGCCTCACCCAGCAGCACCCTAGGAAGGACGGGAACGTATCTTGGCACATTCCCAGGGAGCAAGGTGGATGGAGATTCATTACGCGGCAGGGTGGGGGCAGAAGTGAGGAGCTGCTGTGTGCAGATTTCCAGAATTTCTTCCAGGCCATTTCTGGGGATCTTTAAAGAGTTCACCAAACAACTGGTAGGCATGGTCTTGTGTATCATTTAAAAGCATTAAGAGAAATTTAAAAAGCACAAAATGGATCACGGTTAAAATCAGACATTTGAAGAGGGCACAGAAAACCAACCTTAAGCAACTGGCCATCTCCAGTCCCCAAGAATAAAACAGTCCTGTTCAATATCATGGTGCCATAAACGGATGTCAGGTCGGAATGGATCAAGGTAGATGATGCGATTGGCTGTACTCTCTCAGGTTGATCCCCTTCATTCTGAACATGCACACAAACGCACAAATACAAAAAGAGATCATTTTTTTTAAAAAACAGCGATATGTCTCATTATACTGACAAAACGTCACTCATGACCTTTTCAGGGAGGGTCGCATTTGTGGACCCAAATACATTTTTCTTAGACGAGATCCCCAGGAGCGACTTTCCGTGGCCTTTATCTGTCAAACGCCACGCTTGCCCAACCCATGGGGAGCGATTTGTTGACGATGTATTAACATGTATTGATTCCCAGCAGCGGGCGAGCGAGCGAGCCATCCACTTAACACTCCCCCAGCTGACAGAGGAAGCCGAGTCCCTGTGTGCTGCCAAGAGAGCCCACTGCTGAACGGGAGGGAGGCGATCTTCCACTTGGCTGTCTGCAGGATCCTACTTCAAATCATCTGAGCTAGGCATGGGCTTCTGTGATGCTAAACACAAACACTTATTGGGCGGGATGTCAGAGAGGAGGGATCCAGGAGTGACAGGCAAAGTGCTCACTGAAGCTCACAGACAGGGTTAATGTATTTAGAGGGCAAAGACACAGCCATGGACAGTGGCAGGACACAGCCCGCAGAGCAAAAGAGGAAACAAACAGAAGGGCTAGACCTGGAGCCGATGCTTGCAAAGAGGAAACGAAAAAGCCTAACTCCCAGCCCATAAGCCTTTTAATTGTCTGAGGCTTTGAGCAAATGTAATCACATGCTTGCTCTTGATCATTAAATAGAGCCCCTCTTGAAACCCAGGGCAGAGACATCGTCGACCAAAACGTCTTTTTCCTTTTTGTTTAAAAGGAATGAAGCGCCTCACGCAGCTTCCTGCCTTCAACCGTGGGAAACAGAGTTTGTTCACAAATCTCTGGAAGATAGGGAGCTAGAAAGGGCCGTTGCTGTAGCCGTCTGCAGCTACCGAACGGTGTGATAGCATACTTTATCTGCCAGAGCTGGCTGCCCAACTGTAGGAGGGTTTTCAAAGGCACATTTACGTTCAGCCAATGGGTGAGCAGCCAGTTGCAGGCGGCATCCCAGCAACTTCTGGAGCAGCCCTGTTTAGGGTGCAGGGAGTTGGGGGGAGGCTAAGACTTATTAACTCCATGATGTGATGACTGACAGTGTTTATGTCTTTCAATTTATGTCTTATTAAATATTCATTATTTTAAAAACCCACCAAGTTTCATTAACATCCAAACTAAATGGATCCATGGTCTAAATTGATTTCTGAAGCCTCTAAAGCGCCATCAATATTTCTTTGTTGACGGTGCAGGGTGAGGGGAAAGATAAGCCAGCACGGAGGCCTCCAATGCCCTGATGACTTTTCAAGGCAAAGATGTTAGAACCTAAGAGAGCGTGACTCATCTGTGTAAAATATTCTATAGCAAACTCGGTTTAAGAAGATTTTTGGGAAGCCCATTAGAGATGTTTTTGGTCCTGTTAAAATATAATATTTTTTTTTAAGTCAGGGAAGATGAGGAACTGTCCTGTTAAAAGTGAAGTTAAGGGAAAAAAAATCTCTATAGGTCTAAGGATCGGAACAATAGATCACTGTTTACATAAGGAAGTCCCAGGACTAGTACCAGCAGAAGAAAAGTCAAATGACCTTTAAATTTAAAAAAAAAAAAAAAAGAAAAGAAAAACCCACATCACATGTCTTGCTTTAAAATAAAACCAAAATTGCTCAAACGTCAGTCTGGCTGACCATGCCTAGCTTTTTTTTATTATTATTAAATATTTGAGCATCACAGAGAGGCTGACTCAGGGAACTGGGCATGACCTCTGTCTGGGCTTCTTGAAAGTCCTAATATCACTGTCTTTGGCTGGGCGGCTCCATTCCCTGTCATCTCGCAACCTGGAAAGACTGAAGGCTGTGGTCTGTGGTCCACACAAGGACCAAATGGGACCCTACAGTCCCGGCTTGGTACACAGTCAGCGCTTAATAACCAGGCCTGTTCTCGAGATCCAAGAACAGAGGTGTCGTGCAGTCTTTGCGGAGGTGGAATGAGAGATGCTATTTGCGAAAGACTAGCTCCAAATCACAGAGGCAGCTCAGAAGCTGAAAGAGGACAAGGAGAACATTGGTTCCAAATGACCATGTCACCCAGCCTAGTGTCTTTCCCTGACTTCTTGAATGTTTCTCACCAAGGAGAGTTTTCCAAATGAAGCCCTAGATCAATGGGGTAGGTAAGTAATACAGCCATTAAATCAATGTTCTCCAACTTGAGGGACTGATGGGCTACAATAAACTGCTTGGGTCTCATTTACATTTGAGCTTGGCACTTGCTGCTTGGGTGGACTGTACAATTTACTTAACTCAGTCAGGAGATGGCTGTCTCAACTGTCGGATAAGGCTTTCTCAACTCCTGACTGGTAGGGAAGTTATGAAGAAGACATCGTAAATGATAATGGTAGTAATCAAAATAACAGCTAATAGGTATCGCTGTGTGCTACATGGAATGTATTTTATCATTTACCTAACAGAGGTCACAGAGGACAGTGAACCAGAGTGCCTGGCTCTGAAGCCTGGTTCTGTCGTTTCTAGCTAAGTCATTTTGTATACAGGAGTTAACCTCTCTGTCGCTCAGTTTTCCCCCTCAGTACAACAGAAGTGATGATGGCAGCGATTCTTCCACAGGTCTGTGATGCGGACTGAATGAGTATGCAGACCTCTCAGTGAAGCTCGGAAGAGTAACCCATGATCTATGCCTGGTATCATTACCTCATTTAAAAATACAAAGGGTCACTGCCAACCCATGGCAGTTACTCCCATCTTGTTTGCCAAAAGAACCCTAATATTGTTCAGGTAGCAATAAACATAAGCCTAGTGAAAAAAAGACCAGCCCATGCCAAATGGCAACGCCACTGTCAGATACTTCCTACCCCACAGAGCTAAGGGTAGCCATGTGTTCCAGTTCTAGCCAGTTAGATAGAAGATACCCACTAGAAGGATTTCTGGGAATAATTTTTGCCCTCAATGAGAGAAGGTTCTTGAGGGGAAGCCCATTTCCCTACTCCTTCAGGTCCTCTTGGAATACGACTGTATGAGGCCATCACAGGCAGGCCGGTGGCGGTCATTTTGCTTCCATGGAATTCAAGATGGAGGGTGAAAATCAACATGCTAAGATGGTGCAGCAAGAAGATAAGAGGCCCTTGGTTCTGGAGAGCATCACCAAATGGCAGGCCTCCGACTTTTAAATTATTTTTATTAATAGGTATCATGGTTTCTGCCACCATTGATGGGATTTTCGGATACTTGGAACCAAAAGTGAGTCACCGTTTAAGAAGTAAGAATCATAATGTATTGCTCTACACCAGGCTAAAGGCCCTGAGCCATGGTCAGGATTTTGTAGCCAATTATGAGTGAGCCTGGAAGGAAAATAGGAAAGAGGAGGCTGGGACCTCGTGAAAACTCTAGGGGCTGCTGTGGCTGAATGGAAATGGATTCTTTTGTGCTGGAAACACACAGAAATAGACAGGTCCCTGTGAGTGGGAAAAGGAGCTTTCTGAATGGCTCTCTTATGCTCATTTCAGCAAATGAAAACAAAGGAAAGACAGGCTCCCGAGAAAGCATCTCACAAAAGTGAAGTTAATACCTAGGGAACCAGGCAGAGAGAAAGGGGAGGAATCCTGCAGTCGGCCCCCTGTGTCCAGAAATCGTTCTTAGGCTTTATTTTTTCGGGCCTATTTCCTGTCTTGCCCTTCTCTCCCCTTAGGGCATAATCGTTAATGTTGCTCTCAGCCTATTCTGTCTAGTTTATTATGTGTAATTTATTTCTGAATCCCAGCCTCTGCTTGTTCATCTGTGTGTAACAAGGTTAATGCCTTGTAATGATGCTTTTGCCAGTTCTGCCTTTCATGACAAAATCCAATCTTGATTTAGCACTAAACCCTGTCTCCCCTTTGGGCTTCCTTGGTTCCCTCAGAGTTGTCATTCTGCTTCTCCTTCCTGCCATGTCCCACCGTGATGGCACGCCTACACTTGAGCCTGCTTGAAGAAGAAACTTTTCTCAGTTGGAGGAAAAACCACTCTCGTCTCCAAAGATGTTTAGGTTGAAAGAGTGAAAGCCTTGGGCCCAACACAGCAAAAGGGTGTGTGCACGTGAGTGCACGTGTGAGTGCTGGGAGAGTGGGCTTGTTCTGAAACGAACAGATTGACTTGGCAGCTGCTTCACACAACTTTTTGTTGACAGCAAACCCTCCCCTGGGGATGTCACACATTGTTCCCTGCACATCCCCAAGAGTACTCAAGGAGGCTGAGGCAGGAGGATTCCAAGTTTGAGTTCCACCGGGGCATTTTTGTAGCTTAGCGAGACTCTGTTTCAAAATAAAAATATAGAGCACTAGGGACGTGGCTCAGTGTGAAGGCCACAGTCATGTACCCTGCTGGTGAGCAGCAGTGCAGTGTTGCTCAACTGTGTGATGGATGACGGACTCCAGGAGGCTCAGGCTGGGTGGCTGCAGCTATCTGCAGCTTTCGATGAAATGCCCAGAGAAAACATGCACAAACGCAGGACCTCCAAGTGTGGTGGGGCCAGTGGGAGTCGAGCCCTTTACACCTGCACACTGCTATAAGGACTCCTCCATGTTGGGATCCTGAGGTTTGTTTGTTTTCCTGTTGTTGTCGTTGGTGGTGCTGTTGTTTTGGCAGTACTCAGGATTGAACCCAGGGTCTTCACATGAGCTACATCCCCAGCCCTTTCAATTATTTTTGAAACAGGATCTTGCTAAGTTGCCAAGATGCCCAGGCAGAGCTCAAACTTGGAATCCTCCTGCCTCAGCCTCCTAGAGTGCTAGAATTACAGGCATGTTTGACTGCACCTGTGTCGGCTATATGTGTTGGGTTTTTGCTACAAGGCAAGGGCAGATACCAACTGGGTGTTTATTAATTTCTCACTTATTGATTAAAACCTGTTTGGGGCAAATGGAGGCACTTGTTTTGAAGCTGTTTCTCCACTGCTGGCTCTTTGTTACTCACTCAGGGCTGCTTACAGGTGGGAAGGCTTGGAAGGAGCCCTGCACCCAAGTCCTAGTCCTGCTAAGCCACTGGAGTTGGACAAGTCTCCAGATGAACTTCAGTGACCACAGCTGTGACAAGCACACGGCCAACCCCATGCCCTGCCTATCAGCACTGCCCAGAGGCTCATGAGGACAGTGAGGACGTCACCTTCACCCAGCGAGGCCAGTGGAAAGGACAATCACGCAGCCAACGTGGACAGCGGTTTACCAGCCGTTCAGGCTCCGCTGCTCTGCACTCTTCTGACGTACACAGCAGCGGTCAGGCACCGACTGAGGGTGTGGCAGCCCTGGCCACCCACAGGATTCAGTGCGTGCGGGAGGCTCAGGCCAAGAGGGAGGTTAGGGACACAGCTGGACAGCCCCCGGCCAGGCAGCATCCGGTGTGCAGCACCAACACAGGAAGCAGGCAAAGCACGTGTGCACTTCACACCCCCTGTCTGCTCTCCCCCTTCCTCCCTCCAAGGACGGAGGGTCCTGCAGCCCTCCAGCCCCCTGTACGCTCCGAGCACTTTGTCTTTCACCTTCCTGCCCAAATCACACCCTACCTCAAAATCTCCATCCCCTCTCTGTGGCTGCTTGACCTGAAAAGACATCTTAGTCGGCTGCGGTGGTGCAGGCCTGTAATCCCTGCACCATGGGAGGCTGAGGCAGCAGGATGGCTAGTGCAAGGGCAGTCTGGGAAATTTAGTGACTTAGCCAGATGTTTATCAAAAAAATTTTTTTTAAAAAGTGTAGGTAGGAGGAGTTGGGGATGTAGCTCAGTGCAAGCCGTCAGTTCAGTCCCCAGTACTAAAACCAAACCAAACTAAAACAAACCAAAACAAACAAAACGAAAAGACAACTTGGCTCAAATAATTCCCCAAAAAGAGGCGTGGCAGTTGGCATGAAAACTGCATCCTTGTCTTAGATTCTTGGAATTGAGACTTAGTCTACCAGTGTTAGTCCACAGTGTTAGTCTACTGATGTCCCAGCTGGCGTAGGGGCATCCTTGACCCCTGACATCCACAAAACGCCGGTTAGTGCGCACCCCCCTCCCCCCGCACTGGGACTACCACAAAGCCCACCCTCCACTCTCCCAAATGCCCAGGTCACCACACCCTGATGAGAAACAGTGCAAGCCATGACACGGCTTCTGGATTGCTGAAAAATATTGTGCCGACTTTTCTTCTCTCTAGGCCTCTTCCTCTCTAGTCTTCCTCCTCCTCCTCAACAGCACCACCAACCCTTCACAACTCCTCTCTTCCCATCCCCCTGCTCATCCAACCCATGCAAAGTCTCAGCTGAATTTCCCGCTGATCTCAAGTCCTCTATCTGCATGGGCTCGGACCCGTCCACTCCTCCAGGTCCCTACTCCAGGAGAGTCCTGGGTGCCCTATAACCACCGTCTACTTTCCACCAGTAGTCAGGGTGACCTTTTAAAATATAAACAAGTCATGTTACTCCCTTGCCTAAAACTCTTCATTTCCCTCCCATCATGCCTTCTATTAAATCCATGTCTTCCCAGGAGCTGGTCCTTGCCTACTTCTTCAAATACTTTGCAATTCTTCTCTTCCTTCACTCTGCCTCAGTTTCCATGGTGGCTTTCTTTCAGAAATATATCTTCTGTAACATATTATAACTTCCTGTCACAGGACATTTGCACATGCTACCTCTTCTAGCCCTCATCCCTTTTACTCCCTCATGGGATGGTTCTTTCAATTTTTAAAGTTAAATTTTACCTACTCAGACTCATACCAGCCTAGTTCTCCCCTCCCACACCACTGGTTGTTCTGAATCAGCACTTCATTTACTGCCTTCCAAGAACTTGTAATTACTGCTTTTTAAATGTTATTTATTGTCTGTCTCCCAGTAGTCTCTAAGCCCTGCAATAGTTTATCTTACTCCACATTTTAAATGCAGCATCCACTTCAGTATTTGGCATGTGGTAGGTTGTCAATAAGTGTTTATTGAATGAATAAACAAATACATGGATCAATGTTTGAATACTTTCAATCAATATCTCATCAGACAATGATGGTACATTGCTAAGTAGCCCTAATGATTACAGAGTTCTTCAATTGAGCCTAGATTTGCCCCTTGTAAACACTGGGCATTGGTTCTATGTTGGACAGCAATAATAAGCCACCCACACTTCCCTTTGCCATGTATCTTGGACTTCTCTAAACTCACATTCTCAGTTCATTAACAGCTCATAAAGGAAAGTTCCTGAATCTCCTCCTTCTCTGTCCATAGATAGGCTGCAGATTGAGTGTATTTAAATATAAGAAGTAAGCAGAGTACTCGATGTATGCCGTAACCAAAGCGATGGACAAGAGGACTGTTCTCTCCCAGATAGTGTAATTTTACAAACATGGACTAGTATTATTTTAACTCTAAAATAAAAACTGCCGAAGCTAGCTTGAAAGGGTGGAAAGAACAAGGTATTTAGAATAAGAATTATATGTGTTTAAGTTCAAGTTCTATTACTTCTGAATTGTGTCCCTAGATAGTAATTTATCCTCTCTGAATTTTCTCCATCCATCCATTCACCCATCCACCCATGCATCCATCCATCCACCCATTCATCCATATACCCATCCACAAGTCATCCATGCATCTGCCCATCCACGTATCCATCCATCCATGCATCTGCCTGTCCATGCACACATGCATCCATCCACTCATCCACAAGTCCATCCATTCATCTCTCTACCTATCCATAAGTCCATCCATCCATCCATCCATCCATCCATCCATCCATCCGCCCAATCAGCCACAAATCCATCCCTCCATCCACTCATCATTTATGTGGCACTTACTTGCTGTTGACCAGCTGCTTGATCTATAAAATACAGATGGGAATAAACCCTCAATTGTCAAAATAAGCCAATCAAGTGAGTTTTGAAACAAAATGAAGTGCTTTACATTTCAAGTTGTGGTTTCTGAAACACTTGCTAACAGGAAGGGCCAATGAGAGCAGGGCTCCATTCATATCCACAGTGCAGAGACAGCATCAGAGGGGCAAATCATCAGTATTTTAACAAGCTCTGAAACAACATTTCCTTTAATTTTGGATTCAGGCCATTGTAGTATTAACTGCGCCTCCTACTTTGTCTCCAGAAAAAAATCAGATATTTTCATATCATTTTATAGTTGCTGCAGATAACTCAAAATATCATTTATGCTCATCTCTACTTTGAAATTAAGGTAGTGGCTGCTGTGAGATCTTGCTATTGAATGTGTTATGATATATCACTGTATCTCAAAGTGAAAAAAATTTATCTATATATCTATATAATTGGTGCATTTTGCAATCTATGTTTTATACATTATGCATTAAAGATAATCTGAGCAGGACTTTTCGGGCTGCATCAGAGGTGCCCAGCACCAGGGCTCTGTGGGGGTTAGGAACAGAAATCTTGTGAAATGCAGGAGTCTCACTAAATGACATCCACGGCTACCAGCTGCTCTAGGCGACCCCCTCCTATTGCCAAGAAGAAGCAAGGGTCAGCGCTTAGAATCCAGTTTTTAAAAGGGGTCACTGATGGAGAAAGGGGTCTCAGGAGGAGGCCAATGAGCAATGATCAGGAACAGCTGGTGTGTTAGATAACACACGTCTTCCAGCAGGTTGGGGGCAGGGTAGGGGGTGATGTGTGGAGGAAGCCAGCTTCATTGGAAGGGGTCACAGGAAACCCTCTTCCTCTCGCCTTCCTGGCTTTGGCTGTCCCTGTAAACACAGCCCCTATGTTGACACCTCTTAGAAGCACTCGACTCTGTGCTGTAACCGCTGGCTTCTCCACTCGCAGAGGAGCTTCCTCTTTGCAGTTCTGCAATCATGTATTGAAGGCTCGCTCAGCATGTGTTATGTGTGAGACAGCTTTGCGGGTGCCTTGGAAATAAAGGGGAGACAACCTGGCCACCCCTTTGCTATGGTTTGAATGTGTCCTCCAAAAGTTCACATGCTGGAAACTTAATCCAAAAATTCATATGTTAACGGGATTTGAAGGTGGGATCTCCGGGAGGTCATTGGGATTAGAAAAGGTCATGCGGATGGGGTCTTCATCATGGCATTAGTGGCTTTTGAGAAGAGAAAGAGAGATCTGAACTAGTGCACTTGCACAGTCTCACCGCATCGTGCCTTTCATCTTGGTATATTGTAGCAAGAAATCCCTTATGAAGTGCTATACAGATGTCAGAGCCAAACTCTTGCACTTCCCAGCTTCTGGAACCATAAGCCAAATAAACTTCTATTCTTTATAAATTATCTAGTTTTGCGTATTTCATCACAGCAACAGAAAACAGACTAAGTTACCCATCAAGGCACATTCAGCCCACATGGGCCTATGTGGGTACAACACAGAGCCTGACACACTCTAAGCTTTATAGAAAGAAATCCTGATTCTTCACTTCACAGCCAGCTGCCTACAGAGTAGATCTTTCTGAACATCCCAAAGGTATTTAACAACAAAAATCAAGCCCACCGTGCCCGGGGTCACCAGTACTCTCTGTGCTATATCTAAAAGCTGGCTTACACCATCCCTCCTGTCTACCCACACAACCTCTGCTGGGGTGTTTAGTCACCACTGTCCACCAAGGTGACATTACTTCTTGCGGGGACTCCTGCAAGAGCCTGCCATCAGCTTCTGTGATGGCCAGGCTCCCCTCTCTTCCGCCAGGGCTGCCAGTATTTAGGAATTCAACTGCAACCATTTCACTCCCCTTCAAAGGCACTCCTTTGCTTCAGGGATAGAATTGGAATCTCCTTTCCATAGCCCAGGTGCCTGTAGGATCCAGTAGCTCCTCCCTTCTCCAGTTTCTTTCCCTGACACTGTCCCCTCACTACCTCCCTGTCCCACCCACACTCACCCTGCACTCTATCCCCCAGGCTGCCAGGAGCACCGGTTCCAGATCTCCCTGGACAGCCTAGGACTCTCCTTTCTCATCTTCCTGGTGTCCACGCAACCCCTCTTAGGGACAGCCTTTCCCAACACCCCACCTAAAAGAGCTCTTGCATCACCTGCTCAGTTTCCCCAGTTTCCTCATCTGTAGAACAGGAACAGTAATAATATTCTCCACCTTGTCCTGTTAGCGTGAGAATTAAACGAGTTACTCTCATAAAAATGCTTAGAAGAATGGCTCACAATTCGTTCCCCCTAAGTTCTAGTTATCATTTGAATAGAAAAATAACTATTTGCTAAATGCTTATTGTCTACCCAGTTTAAATAGCACACTGCTAGGCACATAATAGCAACTCAAGAAATTGTGTTCGAACCAGTGATGGTCCTTCGACTCAGTGGCTTTGCCTCCAGTCTTCATCCTGAGTTCTCTTTCTAGAACACACTCAGCTGCTGTCTGCTTTGAACCCTGCTGTTGGGGACACCTGCCACAGCCACGGTTTTCACACCCTGCTCAGCACAAGCTCCTTTGAGATGCCGCAGGGACAAGCACGGGCGGAAGTAGGGCAAGCTGTAGGGCCTGGGAACCTTTCAACACAGGAACCTTCATCCTGTGTCCCCAGCACCCGGCCGCAGTCTCACCCAGAGCAGCAGGTGAAGAATGAGTTGCTATTCCTTTGCTAAGTGTTTATTTTAACGTATTTATCTGGACAGTCTACAAGTCAATTTTTGCGTCAGGGTAAAATGTCCTGCTTTGCCAGTCTTTCACCATCTGGACCTGCACACTCTTTCCTGGAGACCCCCGGCCAGGGTGAGCGGCTCAGGGCTCATGAGCTTATTCAACGTCCCCCTCGTGCACAAGCTGTGCCTGCTCTCCAGGACGGGCCTCTCTGCCTTCCCCACTTAGCTTCAAGACACAGCTCAAGCGTCGCCACTCCGGGGCCTCGCAGGCCCTCCTGGGCCAAAGGTAGTGTCCTTTATTGGTGCGTCCATGGCATCTGTCCACTGGATGTCCCCTGCCCTGAGCATCCAACTGTGTGGTTCATTTTCCTCTCCCTTTTTCCATGATAACCTCTAGTTGTGAGCCATATCTGGCCTGCTGCCTGTTTTGCAAATGGCCCATGAGCCAAGAAAGGCATTTACATTTGTGAACAGTTGGGAACAAATTGTTAGAAACGAACAGTTTGTGCTAAGTGAAAGTTCATAAGGGACCCAGGTGTCAGTATCCATAAAGTTTTATTGGAACACAGCCCTGCAGTGTTTTGTGTGTATCATCCATGGCTCTGTGTGACTCATTGTGACGGAGGCTGTACCTGGTTTGCAAAAACTAAAATGTTGATGCTCCAGCCCTTCGTAGAAACTTTGCTAACTGCTGAATCACAGTGGTGGCCAAGGTGTTGGAAAAGGAACAGGGTCAAATTCCCCTTACAACTTCTCTGAGGAAAATGCCATTCCTACTGAGTAGATAGATGGTCAACCTGATATGAAAGTCAATTATAGTTGAATTGTGAATGTAGTTCACGGTTTTATTTACTTTCAAGACCATATAAAAGTTAGCCTTACATCATGATAGAAAACTCAAACCAAGAAAAACTTTGAGCACATTTAGTAGAAACCCCAACTGACATATCCCTACAGCATTCCTGTTCCAACGAACAGGCTGCACCCAGAGCCTAAAAATTGTCCCCAAGGCCATATTAACCTTTCTCAGTCATTGTTGTATGTCTGAAAAAAACATGTTTAAGGAAGTAGTGGTCACTGAGAAACTGTAAGGGAGGCAGAGATGATGCCATACTGTCGCAGTCAAGACGCTGGCTGTGGTGTGGCTCTTCCGCCGTTCTGTTCCAAAGGAATCCACATGCAGTGCTCACTGGGGACCATCCTGTGTTTGACCCCTTCCCTTTTTTTGACTGGATCTGTGTTTGCCCCCAAGGGCCACAAATACTGACACTGTAGTCTGGACTAAATCATATAGAAAGATATTGCTAGGGAGTAGTGGCCAATGAAGATGGAACGCTGTCGAGAGGCAGACTGGGGACCAAGGCAGGGTGAGGCATACACAGGAGGCAGCACTGAGGGCAGATGCTTGAGGAAGCAGAAGTCATGTGGTAGCAGGCTGGAGCAAATGGCTGTGCTAAGTCACGGAAACAGTGAAGCATCCACAGTGTCCTCTGGGCTACCTGGGATCCAGCGCCACAGGCAGCCCCTTTCTACTCCTACGGCTAATCACGATGGCGGTGGTGATACTCAACATGACCATGGTGTTTATGGTATGTTGCGTAGAGTTCATTCTTTATTACATGAATCTAAACAGTAATCACACAAAGCAAATAGAGGCCCTATGAAGAAACTGAGGCATGGAAAGGATATGGAATTTGCTCATGGTAACACAACTGGTAAGTGGCAGCTTTGTTCCCTGTCAACCTGGCTCTAGGGACTGACTGCTCCTGTTCCTAGACCACCTAGAATTCCACAAGCTTCTGTCTCCAAAATCCCTCCTTCCCTTATTCAAGCTTGCTCCAGGGGAACTCTGCAATCAATTGTACGTGACTCACATAGAAACTTGTATCAGGATGGATACTGCGAAGGGCAGGACCTTGATCAGAATGCCTGGTGTGGTGTGTGGAGCTGGTCCTAGTGTATGGCTGAATTAGAAGGCTGCAGAAATTCTCCCACATCTTAGACTAAAACACAAATAAGCTGCTGTTATGCACGAATGAAAAAGCTAAACTATGACCTGTAGGTTTCTGAGACAAGCCCAAGAAGGTCTTTGAGCAATTAAGAAGGCATAAGGAATAGAAGGGTAATGGAATGGGTTTGTTACTTTTTATGTCCCTAAGTAAAATACAATGGAAAAAAAAATGGGACAAGTCTCTACCCTAGGTGCCTCAGCTGGAATACATGGAACGCTGTTGGAATGTACAATGGTTCTCAGATCTGAATTCAGATCACTCTGTGGGTTTGTCCAAATACAGATTGCCAATCTCATCCTTGCTTCTGGAATCTGAGCTATTAAGTCTGAGTTATTAAATCTGTGGCCCAAGAATTTATCTTTCTAGCAAGTTACTAGGTAATGTGGATGCTATACTTCAACAACTGCTACCCAATAGCACAAAGCCCTTTCCTCTCAGATTTGAAAGGCATGATGGCACACAGTGTTAAATAAACCATAGAAATTCCAATCATGCTGGATTTTTATGGACAACGTTAACTCCCTGGCTGGCAACACCAGAAGTCTGGCTGCTCAGCAAATGGGAAAAACTGGGAAGAGTCATGAATAGAGGGCATCATATAACCCAAAACTAGGGAAGAAAGGGCTCCTGGCACATCAGCTATTAAGAAAAAGGCTTAAGGTTACAGGAATACACTGTGACCAGGTTTAGGAAGGTACCACTGCAAAGAACAGAAAACATTTATTTCCAACATGATCCTCTAAGATCATTCATTTATGTATTCAATAAATATTTCTTTGGCTCCAACTTCTATCTCCTGGGGTTCAACAGAGAGCACCCTCTAAGGTCATTCATTGGCCTGAATGCAAAGCACACAACTCTGACTACAACCCTCCTGAGTCAGAACTCCAGGGAGTCAGAGATGTCATTGTAGGAACTCAGTTCATAGCAAGGATGCTCTGTTCTGTGTCCATAAACCAGTGGTCTCATCCTGGGAGGCGCAGAGCCCTAGCATGCTCTGGGCTCGACAGAATTAACACCAGAACTCAATGTCTGCAGAGACTGACTAACCACGGCAGTGGTTAAGAGCACGGGTCTTATAATTGGGCTTGTTAGGTTCTAAATCCATTGCTGTGGCACCTAAACAAACCTCTCTGGGTCTCAACTTTCTCATCTATAATGATCATAATCGCCAGTCTTTGCCTCATATGGTGACTGAGAATCGACAGAAAATAAGGCATGTAAATTGCTTTTCTCAAAATCCAGCCATAATCACTATTGAGTAGATAGAAGCCATGATTGCTTTTCCCTTTCTAAGTGGGTTCAGTCATTGCAGTTGTCCTTTCTGCATCTATCCTCGTGTATTAGATGTGTGCACGAGGGCAAAATTCCCCAACCTAGTCCACAGACAGCGAAATAGCTTTACAGAATCACAACAGAAACTAGAAGGGGAATCAGCATCACAGGAAGGCTATGGATTTTGAGGTCAATGGGCCACATCGCCAAGCAGAACTGGGAGATCACTTCTACACACATCACTAGATGTGCCTTGGGCAGCTGTCTGTTGGACAGCTTATGAGCACTCAGGATTGTCTGCCTGACAGATAAATTATATCAGGCTTTAGAATTCCTTGAGTGTGGAAGAATGGTGTGTGTTTCCCCACAAGATGTAGAATGAACTGGAAGAGTCAGTCCTGTGGGCCAAACTACAAGACAATACCTCAACCTTGCTGTCCTCAGAGAGATGGTCGCCATTTTTAAATAATCACAAGTAACTCTGGAACCCAACTATGGCAGCTGTGAATAACTCTGGAACAATCTGTCTTCATCAACTCAAACATAAACACCTTCCTCTCAGATACACTGGGGTGCCAAGGTAGTGACGTTCAAAGATAGAGGAAGTTAAATTAACATGTGTGTAATTTAAAACATTCATATTTATATTAACCTAAACACAAGTATGTCATGAAACAGAATAAAAAAAAGTCTTAAAACAGACCCTGAGATTTCTTTCCCCTCAACACTATAACCCTAGCAGAGGGAGGGTTATTTGGTGTCTTTTTAATTAGAGAACCCTCTAGAGAAAGTTCTAGAAGCACTAGGGCAGGAGGAAGAATACAGAAGTAGACATTGGAAGACTTGGGTGCAAACTGCAGGACTGTTGATACTTATTCCATTATCGTAAGTTGTCTCACGGACCTTGAGCTTTCTTATCTAAAAAATGGAATGTTCCTCACAGAATAGACCTCAGACTTGATGAGAGGCTCAAGAAAATGGTAGATGGGGAAGTGTTGCAGAAACATTTATCAGGAGTACTAGAGCCTTTGGCTCTGCAGAAATGGGCAACTTTGGCACATTGTGGGTGCTACAGTGGAGCTGGCACAGTTATGAAAGGGGATTCAAAGTTGGCAACAAGAAAGAAAAAAAGTAACAGTCAGGCGTGTAAAAGAGTGGAGCACACGCTCACTGCACAAGCGTCTCAGAAATTAATTCTTAGTAGGAAAAGCCAAAGAGGAGGAGAATCAGCTGGTAGAAGATGAGAACCAAGAGGTGGGAAAAACACAACCCAGTCCATTCTGTACAACTACCTATGGATGACTGAAGATGAAAAATATGGGCGTCAGCTAGGCAGAGAGGGAAATGGCAAACAAATCTAGCTGTCTGTGCCCGGCTGCCTGTGGATTACTGGTAAAACGCCTGTTTGCTCTAAAGGAACCACTATGAGAACCTACTGAAGCTCCCTCTAGAGTGTTTCAGGCACCTAGAATTCAGCATGTCTCTCAAAAAACACATTCGAACCCTGAAAACAAAATGCAGAACAAATGCAATCAAATGACATCATTCTTCTGAGTGACAACCAGGGGCACTCAGATCCCATGACCCCATTAAATGGGTTGTAACCAGCTATTGTCCCTTCAGTGGCAAAATCAGTGGCACCCAGCTCAGAGCACTGCTTACAGAAGCAGGCACCAAGCAAATATCTGTTGAATTATCTTATCTGCCTACTTAATGGGTTAGAAAACTGTCAGCTTTTTCATCAAAACTACCACCTTTTTTCATTCAAACTCCTCTTAACATTCAATTCCATTTAGGCTTTTTAATGCATGCTAACAGCAAGGAATTTACTTGAATGAAAAAAAAATGCAAAACTCCAAGCTCCCACCTGTGCAGCCATGACATGCTATTGTTTGAATCAGAGTATATGATTTAACTTGGATGAAAAGATTGGGGGCTACAGACCCCCATCCTTCAGAACACACAGCTCTGAGCTCACTGGGAGTTCTCGATAAATAACAGCAGCAAGAAATGCTATGGAGAGAGCTGCTTCTATTATTATTATTTTTTTCCTATTCCGGATTTTTGGCAGCGTGCGTTTATCCCTTGCTTGATTTCCAAGTGGCAGCTGTCTTCCAGGAGTCCAGTGGAGACAGATAAACAGCTCTGCGCCTCTCCAGCCCCTGCCCCTCCCCATCCCCAGTACAAGTAGGAACACCTGACTGAGCCAGGACGCAGATTTTCCAGTGCGTTCAGGACGCCTGCTGGGTTTGGAAGGGAACTGAGTCCTCCAGGACCCAATAGGTAGAGGCAGTCAAGAGAAATGCTTTGGCTCCACACATCGACACAGCTGTCAGATGGCAAAGCTTGGACCTCCACCGTTATTACCTGCTGTGGGCCTCTGAGCTGTCTGGTCATTAGCCCCAGAGCCCAAGTGTGCCTAAAGCTTGATGCAAAGTAACATTGGGGGGCGTGATTTCAAGTCTTTCAATAGAGACATGGAAGGTGATCATTTTGCCAACCTTGAACCATTAGATCACAAACATATATAAGGACAGATATTAAAGTATACGTGCACATCAAGACTAAGTCATTTGGGGAAGCCAATATGTGATATATATACATTTTTTTAATTATACCAATAATGAGAGGAAGATGTTATGTGTTTGTCCCAGCGCACAACTAACAGGCAAAGAGGAAGATGCAAGAGATGGTTCTAAAGAGCCCTCTTTCTCAGAGGCTATTAGAGTGACTACTTGGTAAGATGTTTGCAGAGAAAGGGGCGGGTGGGGTGCCTGTCTATCCACATATTCTACACATCTCTGGGCCATGGTTCTCCTGTATCCAATGGGTACACAACAAATATACCAACACAACACGCTCTCCAAGTGGAGACTTCTCCCCTTCCTCTCCAACTCATTTTACACCAAAACAATGGCAACACATGTAGCCGTTAATTTCTGCTCTTTGATTTCTGTCCAGTTCTAAAGGAGGCTCTCAGCAGGCTCCCCTCTCAGGAGCCATATGTGGAGTTGATGTGCCAGCAGCCTTGGAAGGGAAACGGCCTCCGGAGAAGTGCACAATGGCTCCATAATCCCCATCAACTGGACCCTCTTGAACTGCCGCTTTATTTCCCAGTCAAAGAACTGCCAATCTCAAGATTCAAGCTGACAGCCCTGGGGAAACCTGTGTCGTTTGCCTGATTCAGGCACAGCCCAAGTGACCAATGAGCCCTCATTCTAGCCCAGCAACCTGGAGCCCAGAAACTGCCTGCAGCACCCCCCAACACTTTCCCTTGCTCTCCCCTCCAGGGCGAGGCTCTGCACCCACAAAGCAGTCCCCGCCTCCCCGCGCGCTCCCCCCAGCCGGAGACCGGAGACCGCAGTCACCCTCAGCCGGGCCACAGCCCCGCCCCCTTGCACTGGGCCAAGCCGGGGGTTCCTTCTGCAGCCCAGCGTGCTCCCACCAGTGTGGAGCAGGCTTGCACCCCTCAGACGTACACATGCGTTGCCGGCGGGGGGCACAAAGGCTGGGGTGTGGCAGTAAGCCCTTAGGTTCAACGGCTCCTCTACAGAGGGCACTGTGCTTGGTGACTGTTGCCCAAGACTCTCAAGTCCACAGCCCCTCCGAGACTACTCCAAGGAGCGCGGAAAAGCGACAAGGGAAAGTGGGGATGCGTGGGTACGCTCAGCCCCAAGCGGGCGCCCACATTTGGACAGGGACTGATGGTGCTAGGAGGCAGGCAACAGAGTTTGGAGCCTAACTCGAACCCTTCCCGCCCCTCTTTTTAGCACCCTTCCTTTGGGGACCTCAGGCCGAGCTTTACATTAGACCGAGGTCTTAGCAGGCCAGTGGCGATGCGAACTGGCGACCTAGGAAATGCCACCAGGATGTTCCCCTGGCCTCTTGCGCTCACTCTGCCCAGGCGGTGGCTCCCGGACAGCAGCGCCCCCGTGGGGACCCGGGGCCAGGACTTACGCAGTTTTGCTGAGTCTCGAAGTCCCACCTGCAGCTCTTGGCGCGCGCCTGGATCTCACTCATCCTGAAGAGGCAGAGCGCTGTAGTGGCCCGGGTGCGCCTCTCCTGGCTCTCTCCGGTGGGCGCGCTGAACACGCCCGCCCAAACGTCCAGGCCCTCCACCAGGCTGGAGGAGAGGAGCAGGGGGCGGCCGTCGGGGTGGCCGTGGCTGCAGTCGAGGGCCGCTTGGCCCTGAAACAGGACCTCGGCGCTCTGCGCGATGCGCACCATGCTGGGCCAGCCAGTGGTGGCGCCGCTCGTGTAGTTGTAGGGGTAGTAGGGGAAGTAGACGCTGCCTTTCCAGAGAAAGGCGTCCACGAAGTGCAGGCTACCCGGGCTCCCTCGCAGTTTGAGGCGGCCGAGCTCCGGCGTGGCCAGGCTGCGCTCCTCCGTGTTCTTGAGCGTGATAGCCGTGTCGCGATCGGATGCTGCGGGGCTGCAGCGGCTGGCGGTCTCCGGCTCAGGCAGCACGTAGGTGGCGGCCACCGCCAGGTACCAGCTGTTCTTGGGACCCGCGCGATACACCACGCCGGCCGTCGAGCCCTGCGGGTGGCACGACACCACCTCCGTGCTGCTGCGCAGGGAGCTGAGGCTCAGGCTGCCCAGACGCCGCACCTCGCAGGCGCCCCGGTCAAAGGTCCAGCCGGTGAGCAGCAGCGCCTCGGGGTCTTCCGCCCCCTGGCCGTAGGGCAGCAGCAGCTTACTGAAGCTGCTCCCCGGCCGGGGCCGCGCGGGGGGCGCCAAGGAGACCGGCTCGGTGCAGTTGCCCGCCTGGTCCCGGTACAGGCGCGAGAGCCTGTGCTCCAGGCTGTAGTCCAGCTGGTCCAGGCAGCTGCCGCTCGCCACGAACACGCCGTCCCTCAGGCTGGCCGCGATGGCTCCGATGGCTTGCTCCGAGCGCCACACCGGCTCCTCCGCGCCCCGGGCGGGCACCGCGAGCGCCAGCAGACAGGCGAGCAGAAGCAGCGGCGCGGCGGGGCGCTGGGGGCGCGGCGGCGCCTTCTTCCTCCCGGAGACCTCCATGGGGCCGGGGGCCGCCCCCGGGCAGGGCGCGCGGCGGCGGCGGCGGCGGCGGAGGCTCAGGCGCGCGGCGACGGAGACGCGGGCGGCGGCGGCGGCGGCTCCTGCGTTCGCCCGGGCTCCCGCGGCCGCCCCATCCCCGAGGCTCGCCGGGGAAGGAGAGCGGGGCGCGGGACGCGCGGCGGCGGCGGCGGCGGCTGCAAACCCTGCGCGCTCCGGCGGCGCTTCCTCCTCGCCCTGCTTCGCCGAGAGTTCCTCTGCGCGGCGCGGGCGCTCGCGGGGAGGCGCGGAGGGGAAGGGAGGGGACGGGCGGAGGGGAGCGCGGCGGGCGGGGAGGGCTGGAGAGGTTGGGTGCGCTTGTGCGTTTCACTTTCCCATTGTCGAAGTGGGATGCAACCGGCCCCCTTCCTCATCCTCTTCCTCCTCCGCCCTCCGCCTCCCGCGCGGCCGCCCGCCCTCCCTCCACGCCCATCTCCCCTCCCCTCTCGATTCGGCGAGATGGGGAGGAGGGAGGTCTCGTAATTTGGGTTACTGTGTAGGTGGCCTCTTTCATCTATTCATAACAAAGCTGAGCCGCCTGCCGCTGTCGCCGTGGCCGCCACCATCGCCCCTTGGCTCGCCCTGGGCTCCCGGGCGCGCCACGGTCATTGAGCGGGCTCCCGCGCTGGTCCGCCCGCGGGGCTGCTCCAACGCCCGGGTTTTGTTTACAACAGCAGCTGGGGGCGGAGGGTGTGCTGGCGCCGGGAGCGAGGACCCAGGGTCGAAGAGGTTGTCGCCCAGGCCCGGGACTCGGGCCATTGCGAGCCTGCGAGGGCGGCTGACAGGTGTGGAGCGACGGGAGGGAGACCCCGGGAGGCGCGCCGGAGATGTGGCCAAGCTGGAGGCTCCGGGGACCCTTGCGCCCCTGTGACGAGGAGGGTGGGTTTCCCCGGGTCAGAAGAGTGATGTGGGGGAAGAGGCAGGCGCCACACTCTCGTTCTGGACAATCCTGGGGCCTGGCAGGAGGGCCCATATTTGAAAAGGTTTTCTCATCTCCCTTGGCAACGGAGTCTCAGGCTCTCTAACCCAGCCCTTAGAAAGTTCTGCTCTCTAGCTAACCCTAAGGTTTATTGAGCATTTACTAAGTGCTGGGTGTTGTTCTAAATGCAGCATATGGATTAAGATTCATTTAATGCTCCTAACAACCGTATTAATTAGTGAATGTTACCATCCCTGCTTAGCAGTTGTGGAGAAGGATGATCATGGAGAGGCTAAGGAACTTGCCAGGGTCCTACTGCTAGGAAACAGCAGAGCCAAGATTCAAGTCTACATCTCGCTCCAGGCCCTCTTACGCATGTCCTGCTAGTCAAGTGCCACCTGTAGCCCTTACGACAATTCCCAGAGGTCTTTCTGTGCAGTGAGACCAGAAAGTTCCCGAGTTAAAAGCACCAACCCCACCGTCCCCTGCGAGGCTTCTAATCTTAGAGTCAGGTACTCTGTCCCCTGAGGTCTTGCCGCCTCAGCCAGGGAGCCACTATCAGCTGGGGTGGCCCCAAGCCACCAAGCCTTTCAGGAATACAACAAACCATTGGGGGGGGGGGTGCTTCTCAGAAGATAGCCAGTTATCTCCCAGCCTGTGACGGGTGGGGAGAGGGCTGGGGACCCCTAGAGGCCCTTGGGATAAGCAGTATTCCTTCCCAGGCTTGAACCAGGCCAGAGGCTTCCTGGAGGGCAACTGAGTTTCTGTCTCCTTCCGGGTTCCCAGCTCTGATTGGAATCTGCCTGGGAGGGAGGGGGGGTTGGGGTTGGGGGTGGCACCTTAGGGTCTTCACTTTCAAAACAGTGCTTCAGGTTCTACCTAGGGCTGGGCATGTGCAGAGGCCCTGAAAGAGCAAGGAGAGTGGGGTGGGGCAAGAAGCCTGAATTTCTGCCCTAGCTATATGGTTAAAGAATCCTATCAGGGTTGAGGGTGCCCCTCAGTAGCAGAGGGCTTGCCTGGCTTACTGGAAGCCCTGAGTCTGATCCCAAGCACTGAAAAAAAAAAAAAAAGATAATATCATTTCCAGCAGGCTGTTAGATGCTGAATTCAGTGGTCATCTCTCCATTCATAAGCTCCCGGTTTGAGGCTGGATACCATTATCTTTGCCTGCCAGTAGCAGCAAATGCTTTCCTGAGATATAAGGCTGCCCTTTCTGTTGCGGTGATGGCGGTGGGAGCTCGCGCCGGAGGAGGAAGCACACACGGGAGGAGGGTGGGGGAAGAAGGGGAGCAGCGCAGGCCCCAGGCAGATGGCCATCCGATGTTTTACTTGCTCTGAAATAATCAAGTCTCATTTCCCACCCACCTGGCGTGGCTTAAGAATTTTTGCACTGCCAAAACCAGAAAAGTGTCTAAACAACAACAACGAAACAATGACAACAACAAAAAAACCCTTCTGAAGCTCCCAGACCCCCTACAGCACATAGTAGGAGATTTGCGAGCTGGCTGGTTGGCAGCTTTCTCTGTGAATAGACAAGAGCACAGTGGTCTGTGCTGGCTTCCTGAGCGATCTGTGGCCGTGTTGTTATGTGCTGAGAAGCCACATAATTCCATCCCAGAGATAGTTTTACCTCTCTGGTAACCAAGTTGTTTCTCTAAGTCCCGCGGAGTTGGTACAATCAGCCATAGACCATCTTGGGAGCTATTTGGATTAAACATACTCTGTGGTGCGGCATGTTGATCACTACTCAATTCATTGCTGCCTCAGTTTGAAAAAGAAACAACATCTTAAAAATACTACCAGCAAGAAGTATAAATGGCTTTGATGGCTACAGTTTCTTCTCATTCTTACCGAGACCATAAGCCTCCCTCTGGCGAGCAGGCTTCTTTCTGCTCTCGTTTAATTGTATGCACACTCCTACAGTGAAAGAAATCAAATCTGTCCTTACTTTTTGGCATGAAAAATGCAGGCGACTAGGAAGCACGGAAACGCATTCTTAGCCGATTCTACCCCATTTTGTACGAGGCGTTCGCCCCTTCCCAATTTTCTTGTGTACTAAAGCTCCACCTTCAGGACACAAGTTCACATTTGAAAAGTGTGGGGAATATGAACAACTGAAATAAATATTTAGGCATGTGGGTTCTATAGCTCTTTGATGGCTTTCTCTTAGATGCTGCCGTCTGCCCCAAGGGTGAGCATACCATGGGTGACAAAGCTTCTCTGTCCAACTGGCCCAGCCTATCTTGTCGGGTGTCACTTATAGCTCATCTCAGAACTCCTTGTAACACAACTGGCTGAAACCCAAACAAAAGAAGATGGTGCAGATTTATCCTCCAGACAGAGGCCTGCTACCACGGAAACAGGCATTTCAGACCGATTCCGAGCAGTTTTATTTGCAGCGTTCACTAGCTGGGAACGTCTTCATAATGAGAAAATATCAACTCCCTCAGGCACCAAAGGCAATCTGGGTTAACCAGGCCATCCACAATCAGACTCATTTCTACTGGGCAGGACTTTATAGATTCAGTGGTTTCCTGCTGAGGCTTGAGACGTTAAGAACTTCAGTAGGCAATTGGTCACAGTCACAAGATGGTGATCATGGGTGCTTGCCTTCTTTCTTTTTGAAAAAAATCTCACTGAGGGGCTGATTGGGCCAACAGATATTGAAAACAACCAACAATATTAGTGCTGGTGGTCAACAGGTTCTTTCTATGCCTTGTCTATGGGGCTATAACCCCACGGGCAGATTGTGGGAAATGCCACCTGGGTTAAATAGTATCCCTGTTGTCCTTCCAGAATGTGAGACAGGTCACTTCCCCCTTGGCAGCTTTGCTCAGATCTATGTGCTCTTCTACATCGAAGACCTTATCAAAGCTCCTGGCTCTTTTTGGTGAGTGACAGGAAAAAGAAATGAGCCAGCCTCCAGTCTAGAGTGCTGATGAGTAGATAGTTGAAAGTAGATTAGAGGAAGCTGTGTTTACTAAGCTTGAATCGAGCTGAGGGTGTAGCTCAGTGTAGAGTCTGGCCCCTGTACCATCATAAACAAAAATGAAAACAAAACAAAACCAAGAAAAGCAGTGTGATGCTGAGAGACAAGTTGAACACAGTTTAGTTTATGTGAAATCCATCAAACCCAACAGTTAAGATGATGCCGAGGAACTGAGTGATTCATGCTTTCTGTCTACCCAGCATGACTCTGGATGGCTGATGAGCACACAGATGCTTAATGATAGCGTCCCCGTGCCTTTGGTCACCATTCGGATAGTTCAGTGGTGTGTTTCTTCAATGGGTGGAACTTGGGTTCACCCCAGCATTCTACCTACCCTCTTTCTGTATGTCTTGTCTTAACAGTTTCTGGTCATTCAGCAGCACTTACAATCATAGATGAGGGCATGAGGTGAAAAGAAAATGATCTTTTCCTCTAGGTCTAATTAATGACTTTGTTTGTGCTATATCAGCTTTAGGGATGGTTGAGCTGTTGCTTGTGGAATGAATGTAGAATGTCTGATGGGGGGTCCAGGTACCTCATTTCTCAGGTGACATCTGCAGTCTCTTAAGATTCCCTTGAGCCTTTTCTCTGAGACTGTCCACCAATCCCACCCAAGGGGAAGAATCTGCCACCATGGGTGAGAGCAAAATATGGTAAGTCATCAGCGCTCACGGCATTCTCCGGTCTGGCTGGAGCTCATGCTATAACAAGTAGGCAAACTGATCCATTGATTACTTTGTCAGATTTAGGGAATCTCTGAAACTTGAGCAGTGTCTTGAAAAATCAAGGTTCTCTGATTTTGATACGATTCAGGTTTATCCCTGTTCCTACTTTTCTAGCTGGTCCTTTGAAATAAGGAGCCCAAAGGGCATCGGGGGCAAGACACAAAATGCTGATGCTTCTTTATACACCATCATTTCCCATGTCTCTGCCCAGCCATCTCACCTCTGAGGCTCCCTGTCAGCGTAATCCTAGGGCCCGAGTCCCCTGATAGCTGGCAGCTTGGCATAAACCCATTCAAAGGGAAGAGCTGCCAGCAAGCAGGCCTTCATATTAATAATAACTCAAACTCTTCAAATGAATAGCAGAAGATAAGATTAACAGGCAGATAAGTCCACAGTCACTTGTACTTCTGCTTCCTTGCGATGCTGGTGGGGAGATGCTCTGAGCTGACAATAAAGTTGCTGGACTTCGAAGCCAGCAGTCTGGTGCTCTCTGCTCAGCTGAGGCAGCTTCTTATTCTGAGACCCTTGTTCTCCCTTGCAAATCTTTCCATCAAGGGAGGGAGGAAGCAACCGGTGTCACTTCAGACCACGGGGGTTTGCTGTTGAGGAGCTGGGCATGTGGTCTCAGGTGAGGGTCATCACACATGCTGGGGGAGGCACTGAGACCGTTTTGGTCCAAGCAGCATCTCCTAAACTCTCTCAGCCTCATGCAGGGACCCCCCAAATGCAAAGCCCATGAAGGACTGAGTCTTTGCCTTGTCTTTCTGCTTCTGCTCTTTGTCTTTGAAACACCCATTACTGAGGAATGAATGATATGCCAAAATCTATATCTGTTTAATGAACACAGCTTCATGAGTCCACAAGTGAGTGTACATCCAGGAAACCACAACACAAGCCCTTCTCCCCCGCTTTTAATGTTACTTAGTTTTTCTTCCCCATCAGTGCTGGAGAGGTTTCCTGTCTTCCTAATACCATTTTCCCACTTTTCCTAACCTGCTTTCTATCCAGAATTTTGACCTCTGTAGACATCGCCTTCACCTTTCAGCTCCTGGTTGGATTCAGCTAATCGCAGGCCTCGGCCGTGATGGGTAGCTGGGATAAGGCTGAAATATTGGTTCCCCCAGCTCCCCCCTGCCCATCTGTGTGCTGGCTGTGCTCCTTGCAGGGGTCTCAGATCCTGTGGGCGACCCTCTCCGGGCTACACCCACAGCCGCGGCTCTTTCTGGGCTCACTCACCACATCTCCCCTTGCCCCTCACGCCTGTGGCTCTTGCTGTGGTTAATCTTAGCAGGTCTCCATCCCGCCACGGTCCCTTTGCCGAAGAGCCTGTTTGCTTGTGTCACCTGTTTCCAGCCACAGCCACAACCAGCAAACCAACTCGCCCCCAAACGTGGACTCAGAAGCGACCCTGCTTGACGTTTTAGTCTGTCTGTTACGGAAAGCTTGAAAGACTACTAGGCAAAATGGGACTCTTTTGTTTCCAATTTTCTGGTCTTCCCCAGATCTGGCAATGGAATAAAGGTACATTTTTTTTATCCTATTCGCACAGATTTTCCTAAACCAAATTCAACCTGCTGATAGAAACAAATGGAAACCCTACTGGATAGATAGATAGATAGATAGATAGATAGATAGATAGATAGATAGATAGATAGATTTCCCCCACCCACCCAGTTAAAACATAGAGCTGAAAGAACCTTTAAAAGTGAACTGGAACTACTGGGGGTAAGGGTCCAGAGGTGGTGGGCGGGAAGGGCCCGGTTATGATCTCTGAAATACCGCTGAATGTTTGAAGTGTATTTTCAAACAAGATACAACACTGAACAGGCTGCCTTTTGCCTTTCTAGCTATTTCTCAAGTCTTAGTTTCAGCAGTCCCTTCAGTAATGTCTAGGAATTCCTCTTATATTCATTATTACCAGAACAGAACTATGAAGGCGTCATCATACTTCCTCACCCTCGCCTCACCCCTGCCTCACCCCCTACTAATATTTAAAAAATAAACTGGATATTCCTGGTTCCTTCGCTGCTCAAGGACTACTTATATTATAGAAATAGAAACCATCCTAAGCTCTAAAGATGGCGCTTTTTTAGAGGGAACTTTATTTTTACCCTGCTATGACTTCACTTTAATCATCTGAACCAGCCAGTTTGAAACACAATTCCCCTCCTGTGTTGGACATTCCTAATGGTGATTAAATATTTATGTTGTCAGGAGCCTTTATCCCCCATCATGAAAGCTGCAAATTTGGAACATTCAGGGGCTTTAATTGTGAGGAAAGTCACACTTATGCTCATAGTCAAAGAGACAGGGATGCTTTTCCCAGTCTCTTTGATTTGGTGGGGGGAAAGAAGGCCGGGATGACGATAAAAGGACAGGTGGGCCATCTTGGGGGTGTGATTCTGGCACACTGGCTTCCTTGCTGACTAAGGATCGAAAATGGTCAGAACCGTGTTGAGGCTAATTAGCAGAACTGGGCTGATCCAGCTGGTTGCCCCGTTGGACCCCTGGCAGCTCACCCCTCTGGGACCTAGAATGCTGAAAGCAGACTGATCAGGTGAGGTGGGCAAGCCCAGTGCTGAGCAGCCCTTAGGACCCACCCTCCCCTGCCCAGGCGGCAGGGGGAGGGGTCCTTGTAACCTCTCATCTCTTTGGGCAGCCCGGTGTAATGACGAAGTGCTTGGGTTATAGACTGGACCACTGTGAAGGGTTGAGACACCTAACCAAGGGGCAAGAGGGACTGAAAACCAGCCTTCTCTCTGGTCACTAAGCACTGCACCCTCCACCCCAACATGGAGCTGGCTGTGCCCAAAGGGAGAGGCATCTTTTTCTTTGCCGCAAAACTCTCCAGGCCAGTTCGGCCCAGCTTCTAGAACTAGCGTCTCTACTTAATATCTAGGTAGCCTTGGGCCCACTGAAGACTGGAAATAACAGCAATAAATCCCATAGGGCTCTCATGCATTTTGAAGGGGAAAAGATGTACAAAGTATTTAGCACAATGCATACAGATGGTGCTCGATAAATAGCATCATTATTCTTACAGCTTTCCAATACCAGAACTCTAACGCTGTGCTGAGTCACTAGTTTGCTAGGGCTCTCATAGCAATGGACCACTGACCTGACCAGGTAGTGTTAGTAACAGTAATTTGTCTATTTATTTATTTCTTTTTAGCTCTGTAAGTCCAAGATCATGCTCCAGCAGGGTTGATTTCCTCTGAGGCCCCTTGTCTCCTCTCTCTGTCCTATCTTGTGTTTCTTTACATTTTCTTTTATTTTAAACAACATGAACTTATTTCCTGTCTGCCCCCAAGAATGCCCGCTGGCAGCACTTCTGGCTCCCACGTTCCCTGAGGTAACTTGTGGCAAATCTGATCTTTTCAGCAGGACTCTCGGCCTCTGCACAGAGTCTGCATCATCAATGATATTAGCGCCACGACAGGATGTGATTACAGAAGGGACCAAGAAGCAAAGTCAACATTTAAAAATCAATTGCTTTTGTAAAAATTAGAGTGTGTCAATCATGCAGATTGGTGAGGCCCATACGCTCACCGTATCTTGCTCATCTTCCTTCCCAGTGTTTCCTTTGTCTTTTCCTCCCCACTGCCCTGACTCCTCTTTCCCTTTTCCAAAAGCCTATCTTCTTGTTTCCCGTCATCTCTCCTTTATTTTATTTATCGATTTGATTTCTCCTATAAGAGAAAACATATAATATTTAATTTTCTGAGTCTGGACTGTTTTGCTTATTATGGTCTCCAGTTTCTGCAAATGACATGACAATATTTCTTTATGAGGGAATAATATTCCATTATTTTTCTTTATCCGTGCATCTGTTGATAGGTGCCAGGCTGGCCCCACAGCTTAGCTGTTGTGAGTTTACACTGCTATAAACACAGGTATGCATGTAGCATGGCTCTAGTACGCTATCTTTAGTTCTTTCAAGAATGCATCCAGGAGGGTTCTATCTGGATTAAATGGTATTTCTAAATTTAGCTTTTGGAGGCATCTCCACACTGATTTCCAAAGAAGTTGTACTAATAATATACATTCCCAAGGGGCCGTGTAAACATGTCTTTCTCTCCATATCCTTGTCATATACATTGTGTTTTTATATTCTTGGTGACGTCCATTCCGACTGGGGCAAAATGGAATTTCAGCGTAGCTTTGATTTGTGTTTGCCGAATGCTTGAACATTCTTCATATACTTATTGGTAATTTGTACTTCTTTTTTTTTTTGAGAAGTATCTATTTAGTTCATTTGCCTATTTTTTGATTGTGCTATTTGAGTTTCAGGGGCTTTTTTGGATGTTCGTTTTTTGAGTTCTTCATGCATACTCGAGATTAATCCTCTATCAGAAAAGTAGCTGCAAAGATTTCCTTCCTTTCTATAGAATGGCTGTTAATCATTTCCCTTGCCGTACAGAAACTGTTCAGTGTTGGGGACCACAAATTATAAAATGAGTCTAGGGGTGCCCGAGGCCATCTTCCTCCCACCCTGTAAACCAGATTAGAACTCAGGAACCCCTCACTTTCTTCTGCTCACAGCTGAAACCCTATGGCTAGTGACACTGGTGTACACAGGGCATGCGAAGTCCTGCTGAGGACAAGATCTTGAAAGCAACGTAGTAGCAGCAGTAAGAGTTCCACCTGGGGAACCTACAGTTCTTTGTAGCCCACAGCAATCACTATTGCTGTTTCTGGAATCACTACCCCTCCCCCCATGTTTCTCACTGGCAAAATAAAATGTGCCAGCCCGAGAGGTGTTTGTGCCCGGGCCAAGGCACCAGCCTCCCAGCCCGCCTTTCATGTATTACTAAAATTGTCTCTGTCTTTTGTTTCTTCCTTTGCTGTACTCCTCATACAGGCAGTTGGGGATCTTGGCCAGGTCCCTGGCAGTTTGGTTCGATGTAATCCCCTTTGTTGATTCCGGTTATAATTTCCTGTAGTAGTAGAGTCTTACTTAGGAAGTCCGTATCTATGGGTTCAAGTGTTTCTTTTATATTTGCTTCCCCAAATTACAAAGCATCAGGTCTTATACATCAGTCTCTGTTGCATCTGAATTGACTTTTGCCCATGGTGAGAGTTAAAATCCAGCATCTGCAATGGTTAAAATCCAGTTCTGCACATGGGTACCCAGCTTTCCCTGTGTCATTGGTTAAAGAAGCTGTCTTTTCTCCAATGTATGCTTTTGCCCTTCTGTCAAAACTCAGGTGATTATAGTTGCATGGGTTTGTTTCTGTGTCTTCTGTTCTATTCCACTGATCTAGTTGCCTGTCTTGTTGCTGGTACCCTGTTGTTTTTGTTACTATGGCTTTGTAACATAGCTTGAAATCTGATATTGTGATGCTTACAGCCTTGCTCTTTTTGCTTAGAATTGCTTTGTCTGTTCTGGGTCTGTTATGTTTTCACGTGAATGTTAGGATTGTTTTTTCTAGTTCTGTGGAGAATATCATTGGAATGTTAGTAGGGATTGCACTGAATCTGGTAAATCACTTTTGGTAATATGGTCATCTTAATTTTTAATTTAATTTAGTTAGGTAATATGGCCATTTGATTTTTGACAAAGGGGTAAAAAACATACTTTAGATAAAAGATGGCCTCTTTAACAAATGGTGCTGAGAAAATTGGATATTCACACATAGAAGATTGAAACTAGATTTCAAACTCTCACCTACACAAAAATTGGTTCAAAATGGACCAAAAGTAGGTACAAGGCCTGACACTTTGAAACTGCTGGACAATAGCATTGGGGAAATAATTGAAGTCATATGCATAGTCAAAGACTTCCTGAATAGGATGCCAAATAGAACAGGAAATTTCAGCAAGATTCAACAAATGGGACTACATCAAAAAAGTTTCTGCCCAACATGGGAAATAACCAACAGAGTGAAGGAACAGCCTACAGAAATGCATAAAATCTTTGCTAACTACTCTTCTGATAGAGGCCTAATTCCTAGAACATATAAAGAACTAGAACAACAGCACCAGAAAAATCAACCACATCAAAAAAGTGGGCAAATGAACCAAATGGATACGTCTCAAAAAATGCAGACCAAATGGCCAATATGTATCAAAAAATGTTCAACATCTTTAGCCATTAGAGAAAGGCAAATCAAAACTGTGTTGAGATTCCGTCTCACTCTAGTTGAAATGGTTACCATTTAAAATAAAAAAAAAAACCCAAAGCTATGGGGGGAAAGGAATTCTGCACTGATAATGGGAATGCACACTAGGGCAGCCACTATGAAAATCAGCACGGTAGTTCCTCAAACAACTAAAAGTAGAACTACTATGTGACCCAGCTATGCTGCTCCTTAGTATGTATCTGAAGGGATTAAAATTTGTACACTATGAGGACACCTGCATGCCCATGTTTACTGTGGCACAATCCACAATACCTAAGTTATGAGAACAGCCTAGGTACCCCCGAACAGGTGATAAAGAAAAAGATAAAGAAAATGCATACATATGCAGTGGAGTATTATTTGGCCTTAAAGAATGAAATCATGACATTTTCAGACAAACAAACAGAGCTAGACGTCATCATGTTAAGCGAAAAAAGCCAGACTAAGAAGACAAATATCACATTTTCCCTAATATGTAGACATGAAAGCAGAAGGGAAACTATTCTTAGACAAGGGGAAGGGAATAAAGGAGAGGAAGAGGTAGGAGTGGAGAAGGATAGGATCAAATATATCCCCAATATTTTGTGTCATTAATAGGCATTTATAAAAATATATTAAGATAAATAAAGTATTACTGAGCAACCAAAAAAAAGGGGGGGGGGGAGAGCATTCCAAAAGCATTGGTGGTTTGTGTGAATGACAGTGACCAAGCCAAACTAAAACCCAAGCCACAAATCTTAGCTGATGAAACCCTATTTTTCGCACTCTCAGAGAACCACAAACAGGTGATAACTCCAACACCGTAGCAGGGGAAGCTGCAGGGACAGTGAGGAAATAGGAGTCACACAGAAGGCAGTGACGCCAACAGTCCCTGGTTGCTCTGGCACTGAGTGGAGTATGTCGATGAAATCACAGCCTGTGGCAGCTGGCGGGGAGCATCCCACGGCCTCGGCACACAAGGCCCAAGACGTTGACCATAAACTGACCCCAAAGGCAGACCCCGGCCCAGCTTCAGACTTGCCTAGCACTATAGACGTACGCTCATCTTTTGACTTTTGCCATCATTGCTGTTAGAAACCAGTACATGTTAAGGGACTTCCGCATGGTAAGGGCCGAGAGCTCTAGGGCAAAGTGAAGCAGAGATGGCGCAGTCTTCAGCAATGGGATGCTCGTGTTTCTCTGAACAAGGCCCTTTCAGGCTTCCCCACTCCTGGCATTTGCTCTACTTTTCACCTAAATGCCTCCCTTTTTCTCAAACACTTTGCAAACTATTATTCATCCATCAGAGCCCAGTTTAAAAGCCAAAAATAAAATAAAATAAAATAAAATAAAATAAAATAAAATAAATAAAATAAAATAGGCTTGGAAGTTACGTAGCTCAGTAACAGTGTTTGTCTGGTGTGTACAAGGCCGTGTATTCAATCCATAGCCCTGGAAAAATTAGACAGAGAGATGATAGCTAGCTAGCTAGAGATAGAAAAAGAGAAAGAAAAAATAGAGAGGAAGAAAGAAATGAAATGAAAAGAAGAAAGAGAGAAATAGATACCTTATCCTTCTGCCCCTGGGACTAGCACAGGGCCTTGTGTATAATAACTATCAGTTCCTTTACTCCAAAATGATACCAAGAATGTCTCCCCTGTCAGTGTCCATCCTAGTACTGTATGCAGCTTTGACTGTTGAATTCATTTATCTAAATTGGTTCCTTCACTGGGTTATGAATTCCCTCCTCTGATCTTTAACAGCTCTTTACCTGAACATCTATGACAGCATTTAGATGCTGTGATTCAAGTGATATGCTATGTGTTTGTTGTGATTATAGCTCTTGCATTGCGCTGTGATTTCTGTAAAGTCAAGGATGATGTCTCATGCAATTTATCTCTTTATTATAGCTGGTTGTGGTGGCTCATGCCTGTCATTCCAGCACTCGAGAGGCTGAGGCAGGAGGAATATTGTGAGTTCAAGACCAGCCTGAGCTACAAAGTAAGCTCAAGGCCAGCCTGCACTGCATAGTGAGACCCTGTCTCAAAAAGACCAAAAAAAAAAAAATCCATTTATACCTCAAACTTGCCATTCATTTGCTTGGTTACATCTTTAGCAAGCACTTCTGAGGCCTACCCTGTGCTGGGCATGTGGGGTCTCAGGGTAAAGTGATGAGTAAAACTAATGATTCATCTTTATATAGCTTATTGCACCTTGCACAAGGTCAGTGTTTAGATGTTGTTTGAATTGTTCTATAAAGACAAGAACCTCCTTGGGGACAGCTGTCATTCTTTGAGCTACTCACAGCTCCAGATACTATGACTCGGAGTCGCCATTAACTTAATACATAGTTACCAACCCGTGGGTTGATTTTCTCTGCAGACACAGAAAAGCCGAACAGAAAATCAGCACACTCAGCCACCACGCGCACACGCACACACACACAAATAATGTCGGCATATGGAGGAGCAGCCACACGTCTGAGCATTGCATTTGGATTATTTGTTAATTTACAGCACCTTTCCAACTTTGTTTGAAAATGACTTTGTGTTGAAAAGGGAAGAGTCTTATACTGTAATTATGTCAGACAGGCTTATAATAATTATAATAATTATCAACTGAGTGCCAATAATACTTTAAGGACTCTGCTGAGCATAAAGATCACGCTAGTGTCTAGCAGGTATTTAAAATTAAGCTCTTTAAAATTGAAAGGGCACGGATTCAGTATTTCTGTTTTATAATAAGCAAAGATGCTGACAAATAATTATACTCCTTTTCCTGGTAAAAACTTCTTTTATGATAAAAAAAAACCAAAAACATAAAACGGAAAAACAAAAAGATAACTTTCAATAAGATGGCTGCTGGATCCCTTCTAAATCCTTGAGAATTTAAGTAATTTATTTTCTTTAACATACCTTGGATGGTGCTCTGAAAAACATGACATCATGCCAACTCTGTAAGCCCTTCCAGACTGGAGCACACACGCACGGATGGATGCATTTTCATGGGTGTATCATTGTACCTGTTGTGCACAGAAAAAGCCAAACTTGACGCACGCTAGGATTCCCCCTAGTGGATAAAAAAGGTACTTGATAAAGAAATCACCACCTGAGGCAAGTTGGTGGGTACTGGCTGCTTTACAAGGCTTCATTCTTCCTTAGCATCTGTTCCTGAAAGTTGGAAGTATGTCATCAATTAATATAGATTTGATTAGCAGTCCTCTTTCTATCTGGCATCCATAGTAATTAAGGTGGCCCCCTACAGGCTTGCAAATGCAGTATGAAATTACAGTCAGCCCTAGAACAGAGAACAGGAAGATGAACTCACTTTAAAACCACACCACTTGATTCCACGAGACACTCCCCCAATCACATTCTCATCTGTAACTATTTTGGTCCAAACTGATATGGTGCCCTCATCCAAATTAAGAAAAAGATTGGCTGTTGTTGGAGTATCTATTAATATCTTTGTCAGTGGTGGCCAGCTACTGAAAAAACAAATGGGCTTTTGTATATTGTCCAAGTCAGACTTCTGGGTGTTAGTCTTTGTCATATCTTTTGACAAATTCTTGCTACTTACTTGTCATGCATAGTGCCTGTGGGATCATCCACACTCAAGCATGGCACCAGGTATTAGATGGTGAGGCACGAAGGGAACAGACAGGAAGAAGAAACAGACCTTGGGATCTGAGAAGCTGATAATCTAAATGCCCATTTTCAGTTTCCCCCTTCTCCTGTCTTTTAAAGGTTGACAAGTAGGGCACCATGGTGAACCGTGGTGACTATTTTTCTCTTCAGGAAGCTTTACCTGGCTGTTTTCTAGTGATAATATTTTTACCCTCTTCCTAGCCAGATGTGGGCATGTGACCCAGGTCTGGCCACTCCAAGTGCCTGAAATCTAGTAACAGTCATTGTATTGAGTACAAGTCATGTGATCTAAGCAAAACCAATCAGAGGCCTTCTTCTCTTTCTCCAGGCACTGTATCATGAGTGGTGAGAGAAATGAAGTCATATATGGAAATCACTAAACTAGGCCTGCCAGTGACTTTGTTCTCTGCCTAGTAGAAAACTTCTGTCTAGGTAACAGCTGAGCTTGGTGGTGCACACTTATAATCTTAGCACTCTGGGAGACTGAGCCAGGAGGATCACAAGTTTGAGCCCAGCCTGGGCAATTTAGCAAGGTATCAAGAGCTTGTCTCAGAAAACAAAAAACAAAACAAAACAAAAAAACAAAAAGTAGGTAACAATGAAGCTGATGCTCAAAGAGAAGCAGAGGTGAGATACAGACATTCATATACACATGTGCATACATGCCATGGTTAAGGCCCACCTGGACTGAATCCTCAGTCCTGATCCTTCAACTTGAGTCACTTACTCTGTCTCTGGCGTCATCTTGACATTGTTGTATTCTTCCTAGCCAGATCACCAATGCCCAGGGGCTTTCACCACCTCTGCCTGCTGATGCCTCTAGACCCTCTATCCCAGAGTGATCTCTTGACTAGATCTACGACCTAAATAAATGCCTGTTGGTCATCTCCTTGGACAACCCACATGCACCTCAAATCAGTCTTCTCCCATTCTTGCCCCGACATGTTATCAGTCTTCTTGGATGATACCACATTATACCCAGGCTCTCAAACCAGAAGATGGAAGTCCTCTGAGATTCGTCCTCCCTTTCCAATGTCTAATCAACCCTGAGCCCATGGATTTGTGTCTTGGGCTTGATTTCTTACCATAACATTTCTTCCAATCTCAGATTACTTTTCTTTTCTCATTCCTGCTACCTAGTCTGGTCCCACTTTATAACCTCACTAGGCTATTTCAGGTAGCCTGGTAATCCTGGTCCCAGGTTCACACCCACCCCTTCCAATGTAGCATTTCCATTGCCCCCCTTCATTGTCTTCCAAAGTGGGAAGCTGATTGAATTACGTCCTGTTAAAATTTTGTTAGTGACTCCCAGTTATGGTTTGGATGAAGAACATCCCTTTCATGTGCTCATAGGGGGGCCTTTGGAAAGTGACTGGATCATGGAGCGTTACAGCTGACTTGCTGTTAGGACACGGGTCTGGAGGGAGAAGGAGGGTCACAGAGTCATGACCCAGAAGTGCATATCTCCCCCACTCTGCTCCTCCCTTCACTCTCTGCTTTCTGGCTGCCGTGAGTAAGCGGTGTTCTCTGTGGTAGGCCCTTCTACCACGCTGTTCCTGCCTTGAGCCAACTATAGGCTGAAACTTCTGAAACTGTTAGCCAAAGCCAACCTCTTGTCCTTTAAGTTGCAGGTGTCAGGTATTGTATCTCAGTGGGAGGAAAATGACTAAGACATTCCCCAGTGTTTCCCAAGCTTTTATGTCATGGCCTCATTACAACCACAGTTATAATGCTTGGCGATCTCCTTAGCATCTAAGACAAGGCCACTAGATGCTGGAGGTGACCTCTCCAGGGGCTCTGTCTTCCAGGCTCTGCCCAGTGGTGCCAAGGATGAGAGGGCAGGGTAGAATGTCAGCATACCATGTGGCACACTTGTTGGGAAGGTCTGGCTTGGAGCATAGAGTTTGTATCTCTTAGCTTGGTATCCGAAGTTGCTGTGGTTGCAATGTTGTATCCCCAGCCCTTCATATATGCATACAGCTGGGCACTGGGCTGAACTATTAGGAGAGCAGCCTTGTTGGGCCTGCAAACATGAATTCTGAGGAATCTGTTGGTGTGTGTGTTGATATGCCTGGGGGCTTTCGTTGCTATTTTGTTCTGTTTAAAAGAGAAGATTAATGTTGGGCTTCTATGGAAAATCACAAAGAAAATGAGATTAAAAAAACCAAGTCTGCTTCCTGTCCCTCAGAGATTCCTTATTAGAGAGTAGGGTCTTCAAGACCTAGAAGATTGTCTTTAGCCAAAGGCTTATAACATTCAGGGCATTTTCACTACCTTGGGATCTAGCGACAGAGTGAAACACAGAGTCAGAAAGACTTGCTCTCTATCCCCACATCAAAGAAAATATTCAAAGAAAGACAGAAGCTGCCTTCTCAAAGATGTCCCTCTGGGAGCTTCTCAGAATGACTGGAAGACAGAAAGAGGAAGAAGTTGAGTTCCAGAGTTAATCAGGTTGGGGATAACCAACCAGTAAAACTCAGGTTTTAGTCAAGATGTCATTGGTGCCTGCTGGGGAGACTTGTGAAACAGAAGCATTATAAATCAGTTACATTGTGTTGAGCAATAAGGAAGCCTAAGTACCTACAGCTTAGGCAAGCGGGGGTTAATATTTTTCTTGCACAAGGGATCCAGTTGCCAGTATGGGTTGCTATTCAGTATCCAAGAACCCCCAGGCTCTTATTATCTTTCTGCTGTCACAAGATAGCTGCCACAGCTGCAAACATCATGTTAATTTTCAAGACAAGGAAGGGAAGGCTAGCTTTCTCCTAGCAAGAGTCTGTCTTTTTATATCTAAAAGGAAGTCCCTATAGGACTTCCCCTTACATATCATTGGCCATGACATAGTCACATGCCTACCTGATGTCAGTGACTGTCAGAGAGAAAAAGTGACAGTGATCAGCTCATGAACTTGGCAGAAGCCGTAGGGTTGAAATGTCCCTTCCTTGGTATCAGCTCAGATACAAAACTGGGTTCTTTTAGCAGGAGAGGGGGCAAGGAAAGAAATCGGTGTTGAGTGAATAAAGAATTCTATGTAATACCTCAATCCTGAAAGATTTGCAGCTGTCTGGTCCTGCAAGTTCTTTGTCTCCTTCTTCCCACTGTCTAAGTCCTATTGTTCTGGTTTAGATCTGAAAGGTTCCCTAAAAGTCTTGTGTATTCAGAGGTGGGGCTTTTGAAAGAGGATTGGATCATGGGGGTACATACTCATCAGTGGATTAAACCATTGGGGAGTTCATAGTTGAAAATGTTATTAAAAGGTGAGGCCATGGGGTAGAGCACATAGCCAGGAAGGATGTATTCTTGCTCCTGGCTCCTCCATTAGCTGTCTGTTTCCTGACTCCTATGAGATGAGCAACTTTCTTCCACATAACGTCCTTCCAGTATGCTGTCTCTACTGTGAATCTAGCTAACCATGGACTAAATTCTCCCAAACCATAAGCCAAATCAAATCTCTCCTCCTTTAAGTTTTGCATGAAAGGTCTTTTGTCCTGGTGATGAGAAAGTGAATAATAAACATACTCATCCTTTGGGTTTCTCTCCAGCATCTCCTTCAACACTCATTCTCCAGAATTGGCCAATCTTTCCTTGGAACTACCAGCATATTAGTTCACATGTTTCCATTTGCTCTCATATTCCATTGCAATCTTTATTTGGTGTCCCTGAGGCCTAAGATTCCTTGAAAGAAGTGACTGCCTTATACTCATTTTCATCTTGATGTCTAGCATGATACCTGGCACACACAGTAAATGTTCAATCACTGTGGAATAGATGTATAAACAACTCCAAAACAGAAAATGATCATGTTTGCACTGGCATCTTTAACCGTAAAGGCCCACTAAATATGTACCACAGATAGCTATTCGATTCAGCCACACCTGCTTACTGAGGACCTATTGTCTGTCAAGCACCAGGGGTAACACAAGAGAAGGATAATACAGGTTCTGTTCGCACTGCAAAGATGACTAATAATACACAGTGGCATCTGATAAGTGTCTCATTAGAGCTACAAGAGTGCAGTGGCAGGGAGGAGACAGAGGATATTGGGACATGGATAGAATGGTAATTAAAAGCCACATGTAATCCAAATCTTAATTTAATCAGCATTTGCAATCCCTGCTCATCCCGGTTTTTCAGTGATGTAGGAAAACAATCAGATTTGCATGTTATTTCCTTGGAACGCTTTGCCTATCTGTCAGAGCACCTGTGGCCCAGAAGTAAGGGGACCACGTGGTAACAGCCAAAGAGAAGACCAGAGGAAAAAAGGGACCTTGATAATTTATAGCTTAGATAGCTCTTGAAAGTCGATGCCATTTTAACCAGCCATTGAAGATCAAATGACTCCGTATTTCACAATCGTACTGCCTTTGAGGTCTTTGTTGAAGTGTGTTATTGGAAGAGAGGTAATTAAAACCACATGAAAGGCATAGTGAAATTCCCTAAACTGATAATTTTTTAGGTCCTTTGCTGTTTGAAGCTGTGTTTTTGCAGTGGGCCACAGTGACCATCCCCAAAAGCAATCAGGGCAACACCAAAACATACTTAGCATTTAGGAGAGCTTGGACCCCTTTAACAATCTGTTGAAACCTTTGTACTCCTCTCAAAACATTTTAAAATGCATAAAATAAAATATATATGCTTAGAAAGGAAGCCAACTATGTAGAAGCACAGCTGCAAAAGAATTTGTTAAACTTGTAACATGGTGACATTTGCACTTCTTTAGTAGCAATTTAAACAATAAGACCAAGCAGAACCACTAATCTTTAATGCTGATCTGAAGCAGTAGTATCAATCCAGAAGGCTGCAACAACTGTCACAGGATCTGAAAAGGCCTGTGATTTCTCTCAGTGACAAAGGCAGAGGAGCTAGTATTACTATTCCAGTTTGTTGCCTACATTTGTAATTATAGGATATGTGAAAGTTCAGTTAAAGGTTAAGAAAAATAAAGATATTTTATTTCATCATCTGAGTTTAGAGAACTGGGTTAAAAACTGTTGCTGAGGTCCCTGTGTTACCCACTAGCATGGGTCCTTGCCTTGGTGATGATAGAAATGAAAACTAAGGCCAAATATGAGTTTACTGGCAAGAAGTTTAATTGGAAAGTATGGGAGTGTTGTGGTTTGTGTTCAGATGGCCCCTCTCAAGCCTCATGCAGTCATGGAAGCTGCTGAATCTAGTGTTTGTGATTGGTTTGCTGTTTAGCACTGGGATTGGTGGTACGAGTGCTGCACCCGCCCAGAGGTGGTGCCAGCATACAATATAGGTGAGGAAAGGAGGTGTGTTTTCCCCCCTCTTTTTCTCTTTCACTGTTGTCACTTGCAACCGCCATGAATGCCTGCCCCTTAGCCACACCACCCTGCCTTGGAGTCAGCTGAGTATGGACTGAAACCTCCAAAAATTGTAAGCTAAATAAACCTTTGCTTGCTGTACTTTGGCATCAGGTATTTTGTCTCAACAACAAGAAAAAGTCACCAAGACGGAGAATAAAAGAATCATAGTTCTGACAAAGATCAGTCTGGTCCCCTGACAAATAATAAGAGAAAATGAGGGAAAAGCTGTTTGAGAAACCCAAGGGGACACAGGACTGAAAGGTTGGGCCAGCGGAGCTCATTTACAGAATAATAGAGACCAGGCTTCTGCGATGCTGTGTGGTGTGGGGTCCTGGTGATCATTCTTTGGTCCTGGTTTTGTAGCTCTGGAGGAAACCTCATGGCTTGAGGAGCAATTCGGTTCCCAGGGATGGTTGTTTCCACTGGAGACAGTGATCCCACTGTGGAGTAGTCTGCAAGGCTTCCTCCCACTCCCCGGAACTCAGTTTAGGACAATGGCTGAAGAGCTCTGGCACCATACCAGGAGTGGGGTGGAATCAGGCATTTGTAAAAGTTGGTAATTTGAATATCTCTGGAAATCCTGAAAATTACCTTAGTCATTCTGAATCTTGGTGTCTTCAATCTTGAAGGGGGATAAAAAAGGCAGGGTTACTTTACAGCTAATAAATCTGGTTGCCAGATTTTCCTAAATGACTGAGATACCTGTGTCCAAAGTTTTGAAGTAATGAAGGCTATAAAATGGACGATGAGCTTCATTTTATGTTTTAAATACCAGGCATCTGTAGGCCCAAGTGAAGAGTCATGAGTTTTAGGGAAAAACTTTTACATCTTCGACTGCCTCAGAAAACAACATAAATCACGCTTTGAATGTGTAGCAGGTTAAGTGCCCGGGAGTTTGTTTCTGCTTTGCCCCATGGTGGCTTCTGTGGTATTCTGTCCCTATGGTGGTCTCTGTGTCTCCTCTACCCCAGGGTCACCATACTGAGAACTGTTTGTCTGTTTTTATGCCTCTCATGGACACAGGTCTAGGAATAGATGAGAAATATAGCTGGCCCTGTCTGGAGGGGCTGTTTTGTTCCTATTAAAATTCAAATGAAGAACTCCTGTAATTTTTCCTCTTAAAATTAAACATGAAGCCATGATCACGACAGACTGGGCCAGTTGCTTCGTGAGTGACACATGGTTCCGCTTCCTGTTTGTTTTATACCTTCGTGAATGAGATGGCGAGGACAGAGGGCGAAGGAGATGTCTCAGCACGGCTGTGCAGGGTGGACTAGTATTTTATAATTACCAAAATTAAGTTCCTTTTCAATTTAGAGGTAAGTAACACCAGCTACTAGTTCTCCTTCAACAATGACCGTGGTTTATTCAGGTCGTGAATTCAAAGATGAGTTTGCACACTTGTAAAATTTTTTTTAAAAAGTTAAGAATCTGTAGAAAAATCTAAATGTAAACAGTAGGTACTTATATTATTTGGGGGAAAAATTCTCAGACAAATCAGATTTCTGAGAGCTACAAATGCCAAAATACAGATCCTGTCATACCAAAAAGGTTATTGACCAGTTACACGCTTATTATTTAGAAAACAAAAACATAAATTAAGGTTAAGAAGATACCTTCTGGGTCATTGTCTACTTGACTATAGATCATATTTTGTCAAATCAGCATTTGTTTGTCGGCCTGTCAATCAAAATTTCCCAAATATGTATCTGTATTTCAACTGTAAGACAGAGTACACATCCTCTTCTATTACAGCTATTAGCATGATTCTTCCTTTGATCTTTAATTTCTGGAGCTGATTGGAGCATCTCCAGGGCATGGTGGACAATTAGTAGGTTCTCAATAAACATTTGCTGATTTGAATGGAATTCAAAGATGTGTGCTGGCTGGGGAAGGTACAGTGAATGATTTTTCTATAAAACCTGAGTAGCAGTATTAAAAATGTGAAAAATGGATTCAAAACACAAGCTTTTAAACTTTGCAAATTATATAGAGGAGGAGCACTTAGCACCAAAGACGAGCAGCAAAAAGGTCAGAAATGAACAAAATCAAATCTGCCCCAGATGTGAAAATGCTCAAGATGCTATTATTGACTAAATCACAGTTTTGGTGGTTTTGTTGTTGCATTTTTATTTTGTTTTGCTTTGTTTTTCTGTGCTACTGTGGATTGAACTCAGGCCCTTATGCATGCTAGGCAAGTGCTTCACCACTGACTCACCGCCCAGCCCCAGCTCACGGGCTTTCTATGATTTTCTGCTGCCTGGGACAAACTTCCCCAGCTCTCTGGGTGGTTACTCCCCGTGATCCTGCAGTTTCTCAGCTTAAATGTCCTGCTCACATATGCTTTCCCTCAAAGTCTAAAAGATCTTCTCCCACATTATTCTTTCTGTCTGCATCACATTTTTTCCTTTAGCACACTCATTGTCATGTGCCATTGCAAACCTACCTTGCGAGTGTCTCCAGCCCTGGACTGTTCACTGCAGGAGAGCAGAAATTGGTTGTGTTCCCTGATTACCCTTAATGGCCAGCACAGGGCCTGGCACATACTACACGCTCAAGGGATAAATGTGAACTTGTTGTAAACAAATAAAATAACTCACAGGTCTGTTAGACACAGTCATTTTCCCCCAGCATGGCATCCATTCTGCTTACAAGCCCACTGGCACCTACCAAAGTGACTACCCAACAGACTGTAGTCAAACTGGCTTTTTTCAGGAACCTACGGTTTGTGGCTCTCACTGTAAGAGAAAATGCCCCTCTGCTCAGCCAGTATAGTTCAGTTTGGTAACTGCCCAAGTATTGGTTCCTGTTCCAGATCCAGTTGCTTCTGTCTCTTAGAAACAGTTGGTCACTATGATGCACATTGTATAAACCAGTCCCCAGTTGACAAGCCATTCTGCTTCTGTACTTCCTGCTTGCTTATCTCATATAAGCCCTAGACCACCAGAGATCAGGGCCTGATATTCTGGGAACGATTTCCTGATCAGTGTCCATCAATGTAAATAAATCTGCCTCCAAATCCTGGTGTCAGTTCAGTGTTTCTGCTTGCTGTTGCATCACCTCAAGAAAATCTTAAAGTAGCCCATGGTCACCACAGACTTCCTCATTTTGGTTAGGCTTATAACGAGAATGTGGAGATGGAGGGGAGGTTATCCTGAGAGCAGCTGTGGTCTTGGAGGAAAATAATTTGAGAGCCCATCACCCTTTTACTAAGATATTTCTTTTTTGAGATTTCCAGGAAGTACATGCTTATTTTTCAAAGTATGTGGTTAATCAACGGTACCTTAAAATCCTCAACTAGGGTTTAGATACCCAAGGTAAGATAGAAGAATTATTTATATGTTTTAAATTCAAGGTCAGATATGGAGTACAATAGTCAACTTTGCTGTCCCTGGGGCACAATAGCCCACATCCACAGGTTAAAGGAACAGCAGTGTAATTTGGTTAGTGTTTTAAGGGAATTCAGGCCGCAGTTGGATGCTCCAAGGTAGAAAAGTCATGGCAGAAGGGTGCAGGGGAGCAGAGCTGCTTAGCTCATGGGAGCTGGGAAGCAGAGCAGAGGAGCAATGCCAGAGAGGAAGGACTCAGGAACCACACACAGCATCCAGGGTCTCACTTCCGTGACCCACCCAGACACACCCGGAAGTGTGCTTTAAGACTCTCTAGGTGGCTCCCAAGCCCATCAACTTGATAATTAAGCTTACCTGTCAAATAGAGGAAAAAAGAATGAAAGAAGAGTTCTAGAGAAGCTCTCTGGGACTAGTAAGGAAAACACAAGAGAGCTGAGGGCAAGGAGACAAAGAGAAAGACAGAGTGACACTTCCTGTTCTTGCAGGAAATCCCCACGTATTGACAGTGGAAAGTGGCTGGTGGGCAGAACTGCAAATGGATGTGCAGGCCACGTGCACCCGAGTAGAAACATCACCAAGTGACTGCATGCCAGGGCTGCCTGCAAGGGGAGCCCCGTTGCTGGCTACAATTTCCCTCCTACTGTAAACGCACTGCCACCTTTTCATAACTCTTTCACACAAGTGCTCGTGCTTGAAACTCACACAAGCAGGTCCAGCCTCATAGCTTTCTATTTCAGAGAACAGGAAATAGACTCGGGGAGGCCAAAGGATGAGAAAGGAAGGGTACTAGGTCCCCTGCGCTGCGTTGGCCTCCCCGAGTCTAGTTCTGCAGCTAGCCAGAACTTCACTCAAGTGTGAATTACAAAAGAGCCTTCCTACCCCTTCTTCAAGATACTCTGCTTTTATCTGTTGGGAAGTCGTTGTCATGGGCTGGGAGCCCAAGACACAATACTGCCATCTGCCAGAAAGTTGTCACACTAAATACACGCACCAACTGTGTTTATTCTAAGCGTGGCATCCTTAGATGTGGTGCCCTTATGCAATACTCCGCTAGCACAACTGTAGTGAGTGGTCCTGTCAGAAGTCCTAGTTTGCTTCAGTGACATCCAACTTTGACCTATCAGCAAGACAAAGAAATGATCTATATGGAAAGTCTCTCAGGCAGTGTCTTTCGTCATAAAGGGTTCCAGAGGAGTTTATGGTGGGAATTATGAGTTTTCAGAATTGTTCACTTGAATGACACACTGGTATCTGTCCCCTGCACCCCACAGACACCCTTCTCTTAGGACAACACTCTGGGAAGTGGCTTTAGACACTTGTAGTACAGATACCCCAGCCCCACCCAATAGTTTCTGGTTCTCTAGGTCTGGGACAAAATTCTTATGTCTATTTCAGATAGTACTTTTTGTTTTGTTTTGAGGCAGGGTCTCACTGTGTAGTTCAGGCTGGCCTTGAACTCGCATCAGTCCTCTTGACTCAGGCTTCCAAGTGCTGGGATCACAGGCATGAGTCACTACCCCTAGCTTCATAGAATAATTCTGATAGGAGTTAAAATTTAAGAATGTTTGTCTTTGGAGAAGAAACTTGAATTTGCTGCATAAAAAGTTCAGGGTGGTTATATCAGAGCCTTTCAAAGCTGAACTTCCTTGTTCCACTGTCCTTCTCAATCCTTGGCAAAATCATGATCCTTAGCATTTCTGCTCTTGCTATGAGCAATCTATGATGCACTGAATGGACAAAACCTAATTAACAGGGGTAAAACATGTCTGTTTGTCAAAGAGGTAAAACTTCAATATTTCAAAAGAAAGCTACCAGCAGGACATTATCAGCATCTTGGCATAGTTGTGCAAATCTGTAATTTGTATATATATAATAAGGCTTCCATAGTAATCAAATTCTGAACACTTTAATTGGGGCATGTGCACACGTGTGCGCGTATGTGTGTGGTGTCTGAAATTCAGAGTAAAATAGTAAATGTATTTGATTTTCCAAATTTAAATATTCCCAGATCAAATGACAATTGATTTACCCCTTACCAAACTCCCAGTATTAGCTCTGAGGTAGAGAATAAATAACTTGTATATTTCTTCTTCATTCATGTCTAGGGCTTTCAAAATCCAGTAACAGATAAAATGAAATGAATGTCCTAGAATTCCTGTGGGATAGCACCACTTAGCTTGGAAAGAAATATAGTCGTTTGCAGTCAAGGTTCCATTTGTCCAGAATTACCTAGCTACATGGAAGCTGCCCACACAATTACACTCTAGTTAGAATATTTTGATCTCCACCCACTCGCTACCTATTTTTAGTGTGGTGGGTTGGAGACAAGCTGATCATGTGCGCCCAAGTGGAAATGCACCAAAGGCCTGTTTGCAGGTGGGGCCCCACTGTTGGCCACCAGCTCTCTCTTAATGTAAATACGTGGGTTACTTTTCAGAATTCTTCCATACAAGAGCTCATGCTTGAAACTCACATAAGTAGAGCTGGACTCATATCTCTCCATTTTATGCAACAGGAAACAGGCTCAGGGAGGCCAGTGAGTGGGAAAAGTCACATCAGAATGTGGGTGGGTCTCTTGATTCCTAGCTGAAAGTTCTGAGTCTCAGTGCTCAGCACTGGTAATATTTGGTGGAGCTCTGGAAATCTTCAGATTCCCAGACCCAACTGGAGCTTCTCAAAAGATGAAACCTGGAATCTTTATTGGTTTTAAAAGTTCTACCAATCCAGGGAAACAGCCCAAGGGTGAGAACTCTCAGTTTGTCATGTGCTTTAATCAGAGAACTCAGAATAATATGAAAATTATTTTAAGTGAAACACAATGGAAGAAACCTGGATTGTTCAATGCATAATTAAAGTTCATTAGAGCAACATCAGTGTGTCACACATTGTGTCACAGAAGAAAGAGCTCTTTGGAGTTGTACAAAGGGTAGGGGCCCTGTTATAGGATGGAAGGTCTTAGGGGAATTATTTTCAAGGTCATGTATCCTGAAAAAAGAATTGGGCAGGACACTCAGAATAACAAGAAGAAGACTTATTAAAAGTGAAAGTACACTCCACAGGGTGGGAGCAGGCCAGTGAAAAGAGTTCACACACCAATAAGGGCAAGCGCTGGATCTCCTAAGGTCCTGGGATTATGAAAGGACCCATGGACAAAGACTGACAGGAGTCATAACCCAATGGGATACCTGACTTGGTTCAACTATCCAGATGGGGAGTTACTGGCCACACAAAGTTTTTAGAAGAAGTTCCAAGTCCATGTGGTAGAGGGTAAAAACTGCAAAACGAATGAGGTTAGAGATGCAAGTGAAGGCCATGTGTTTTTGATTTTGCACATGAATGGGGCTTTGGGAGGATGAGGTGATCTTTATCTGTTGGTTTACTGATGTTTTGACATAGCCATCCTTGTCCTGTCCGGCTTCTCAGTTCTTGCCTCATGGCTTCTTGGACAGCGCTGCGGGCAGCGTGGAAGATGAAAAACATGACTCGGAGAGGAAACTCATTTCAATTGTCCAAAGGCCCAGAGGGGCTATTTCCTAATGGAGAGCGCCCAACCATTAGGGAAACTCTGGGAGCAGAAAAAAGGCTGAGAACTTTCTGGCTTTTATTTAGAATTATCAACTGTAAGAGAAAGAAGGAGAAAGACAGTTTGGGCCAGGACCTGTCTCAAGGCTAAGCAGTTTTTTGGGGGGAATGAGGACAATGGCCCGACCAACACACCTCACTAATCTAAACGTCTTGTTGTTTAACCATTCACTCCTCACACAGCCTGTGTGCCTTTTGGCCCACAGCTGATTTACTTCTTGCAGAACCTATGTGCTTTTTGCCTGTAGTTTATTTATGTATTTCCATCCTGTATTTTAACCAGGCACTTCTCATAGAGCCTCCGTACTCTTTAATCATTTAGTTCAATGGTTTACTCCTGGCTAGGTTCCCCACCGATTCCCATCATTCATTACGTATTGTCAAAGGCTCATGGTCTCAGTCCTTCCAGAACTGATTCCTGCTGAGTAGCACATAGCCCCTTCCTGCAGGGGGATCACAGAACTCTCACCCCAAGTGCTCTAAAGCAGGAGCCAAGACTCCTGGGGTCAGGTGGGAGTCGCTGAAATCCACGGAGGGTCAGAAGCCTGTGTTGGAACATTGCTTCAAGTCTGGAAGAGAGGATCTGTACTAGTTTGTTAAATAGGCAAAATCCACAGGTGCAAATAAGAACAGTTAATATAAGAATCAGCATAAACTGCCCTCTTAATGATCATTTCCAACTCTTGAGTGTTTTTTAGAAGGAACCATAACTCTTCATAAAATTTTCTTTAGATCTCTGTATACTCATATTAATTCTTTGATTTTTATGACGTTGGTTTCTACCTTTTTTTGAATTGTTTATCCAGAAACTATGTTTTCTTGAGTGTGGTGCAGACTCCCCCAATTCATACATCGAGGCTGTCAAACGCCTTTTGGTTTTGCAGGACCATTTCAGCTAAGCAACTAGGTTTTCCTGTTGATCCTCAGTTACCTCTTCCCCATGTGGCTCCAAACATAGATTTAATGGGAGCAGGTGGTAAAGAATTGTTATAAAAATCCAGTAGGGTGCGATAGGAGAATTGTCCATCACAAAAAGTCTGATAGTATCATTATACCTAGAAATGGAGGCCATGTGTACTGGAGTGATACATTAATCATGGCTTAAGAAAAATTTTAATTTCATTCCAGAGAAAGTCTAACAGATCTCCCTGAAGTAGTAGGTCCCAAATACAGTCTTGGAATGAATGTTTGAAAGTATATCTAAATCACAGAGTTTTCTAAGACAGTGTCATAGAACTTAAAGATATGATCATTACTTGTGCTCATGAGACAACTTATAATACATCTGTGGCTGTGTTTTTTCACTTATGTTACTTCACTTATGTTGAAGGTTCTATCTCAGTTCAGTGGTCCCCATAAAGATATTAAATTTTAGGGGGACAAGGGCAGCACATACCAAGGCGTGTTCACTTTAAATGGAGAGGGCAAGTTTACCACACACCCAACTGCTAGACTTATTATGGCTTGTGCTGTGGTCACTGCCTATTTCAGGAGGTTCCCCTTGGTTGTGGTCAGTGACAACAGCAATCTGTGGGCACAGATACACATGTTTAGATGGCAGTTTCACTGGCACATCATATAGAACAGCAGTGGCTTCCCTGCTGGGGCCTATGCCTTTCCCAACCACGGCTCTTTGTTCTGGCTTGCAGTACTAAATGCGAGTTCCTGTCCTTGGAATAGTTTTAACGTCCAGTAAGAAACTGATTGGTTGTACCCAGAACAGTTGGGCCAGTTTTGCAATGTCTAATTTTGTGTCATCCCCAAAGTGGGATTGCCCAAAAGCCCTTTAATTTGGCCCTTTGTTGAATATACCACTTTTATTATTGCTGAAGCAGATCTTATGTTGGGTTGTACCCATTGCAAGGCTTTGTATATGGTCAGCAACTGCCATTCTTGTGTTGTATAACTGGCTTTCACCCCTTTCCACAGTTGGACAGAACCTTATTGGACCTGTCTGTTTAGGTTGTTTCTCATCTGGTTTTGTTTGTTTGTTTTTGTTTTTGTTTGTATTAAGAATGGAACTCATGACCTTTCCCTTGCCAGGCATGTGCTTATGCCACTGAGCCATATCCCCAGGCCTGTTTAGGTTGTTTTTAACCATAGCTCTCAACTGTAACTTTCAAGGATCCTGACAACTTCTAGGACAAACAGGCACTGGGGTTCTGAGGCACACAACTGTTTGGCTTACCCTACAAGTATTTTAACTTGCTCAAAACCTCCTGAGCCCTTTTGTCTTAATCTCCTCCAGTTTCTTCTTTCTTAAGCTATATGGAAAGTGGGCAGCTTGAGCAAAGTGGGCTATGAAGACATGGCAATACCCCAAGAGTATTCACTGGTACAGGCTATGGTGAGATTTTCTTGATGATCTTTTCAGGTATCGCCCATATCTTACCAAACCATTCAACTCCCAAAACTTTATAGCAGTTCTAGCCCCTTGCACCTTATGAAGGTTAATTTCCCATCCCTGACCCTTTAGGTATCCTTGACTATCCTCCAGATTTTTTCATAAATCTGTAAAACACTCAGAGATTAGCATGGTATCACTTAGGTAGTGAAATACTTTTACAGTGGGTAGGCAGGATAAGAGGTTAAGGTCCTGGGTCATTATCAGATGGTGGTACAGCCTAGGAAGTGAGAGCATTTGAAGATCCATTACTGTCTAGTCCAGTGGAATATAAACTGGTGCTGGCACATAACAGCAGCGGGAACTAAAGAAAGCATTGGCAAGACCTAAAGCAGAGTGATATGATCCCACAGTGGGCATCAGCTATTCAGTCAGGAGACCAGTGCTGGGCGTAGGTACATTGATGGGGACATCACCCTATTTAACACTCCATAATCCATAGTCATGCTCCATGAGCCATCTGGCTTCTTTACTGGTCACACCAGACTGCTGAAAAGACTGCAGACAGCGCACACAATTTCTTTATGCAGGTCTGGTGGTCTGTACTGTTTGGTATTAACTGCTCTGCATAGCACAGATTGCTTTAGTGGCTCCCAATTTGCACAGCCACGCATCACTTTAGAGTCCATTCACATGTGGAATTTTCTGACTGTGATGGGCAGGTGATGCCCCAGCCATTTGTCTACCAGTAGTGTAAGTTTGATCTTCTTTACCCGCGAACATCTCAAGATTTGGATTTTCCAGTCTGTTAGGATGACTTCGAGCAAATATGTGATTCTGGAAGAATCCTTGGTGATAATTATCATCAGGCACTTATGCCTAAGAACTCTTTCTTTACAATCTCCAGGCTCTATTTACATTTGGTAGGTAGGACTGACGCAAGTGATATCATCACATAAGGATCCTCAGAAAATCTAGACTAACATTCCTTACATTGCTTTACTGAAAGGGGGACCAGCTGCACTCTGCACAGCAATGTGACCTGGAGGTCACTGGGAGAAGGTTGAGGGGTCTTAGGCCTCTCTGGAGAGATAGCCAGAGAACAGGGTTATAATTAGGCTGCTATTTTCTGGCCATCATTCTTTATCCCCTAATCTATATTGGAACCAAACTGTATAGCAATAGAAAACAAACTGCTTTTTCATCAGGTTATCAGACTCAAGTTGTTTCCAGTTATTAAGGATACAACCTAATATTGAGGCCAGATGAATCAGCAAGATGTTTCCCATGGTTCCTCATAGGGCCTACTGAGAAAAGAGAGAGACGCCGAGGTCTGGGATCCTCCTGAAGCTGTCCCTGCTGGAAAAATGCAAACCTGTTGCATTCTGGGGTGTTTTTCTAGAAGCTCAAGCTTCCAATCATACTGTCTCATGACCAAAGTATCCTGTCAAGGGAGTCCTCAAGTGGTGGATGCCCTACTGATGTGTAATTCTGACTCATTCCTGTGAGAGTACAACCAGCTGAGTAAGGCAGTGAGACAAGATACAAGTCTCCTTTCCTCCCGCTGGCTTGTTAGAAAGAGGCTGGTGAGTAAGATCTTGAAGGGTACAGTTAGAATGCAAGAGGGGTCAGGGTGGCCCATCAGAGCTCTGGAAGGCAGGTCTTCCCTCACCCCCCTCACCTCACTGTGGTTTCTGCCATACTAGAGCATGAAATATGTAGCATCTCCAAAATAGCTCTATATGGTTATGAAAGAAAAGCACCTCATTTAAGTCACTGTCAATCTGTTGGTGGAGATTATGGTCCTTCTCCTCTCTGTTGATTCATATACCCTACTGGTTAGAATTCAGGAATCAGATCATGTGGTTCTGGTCCCAGTTCCATTATTATGTGCTATGTGATTCTATTAGTTAAACCAATCTTTGTCTTTTCTTTATCTTTAAAGTGAGGTGTTTAACTCTTGCTTTGCTCACTTTCCATACAGGATGCATTGTGATCATGTATCCTTATGCACCAGCGAGTGGACTATAATGCATTTTTACCATCACTACAAAGAGCACCATTGGACTTTTTAGTTCCTCCAGATGATGAGGAGGTTTCTAATTCTGAGTCCCATGTGTCATTAACTATCCCATTTTCTTGTGGAGGCAATGTTAGGGAGCATGTTTTGTCTCCCGCTAGGAGCCAGAACACTCCAAACTGTCGGAGAGAGGAGGGAGAGAGAGCCAGGAGACCTCCGTCAAGGTGAGTGACTGGAGGGGCTGGTGATAGATTCAACAGTTTCAGAATGAAGAGATCTTGAAGTATAAGGGGATAGGCCAGATTCTTGGCTTATCCTGTCAAATCCAGTAAAAATTAGCCTCTTATGGTTACATCATGTAAATAAATTAAAATTAAACACAATTTAAAATTCAGTTCCTCCATCACGCTAGCCACACCCTAAACGCTCCCTAAGCTGGACGTGGCAAGTCACTGCCATGTTGGTTGGTGCTGAAAGAGAACATTTCTATCCTTGTAGAAAGCTCTTCTGGACAGGCTGCTTTAGGCCTTTCTAGGGGTGGACAAGGTGATTCTTTTTTCCCCATGATATGTGCACATTTAAGTCAGAAAACAGCGGTATAATGTCAGAGAATGGGAAGCTGGGTGACCGAGGCTGTTCCTCTCCTGGTCCCCACCTGCCATCCATCTCAGCTGGGAGGAAGACTGCGAAGTGGTGATCAGGAGAAGCTGGGAATCTGGATGAAAGCTTTCAACGGCAGCTAGGAGAGCGAAAGTTCTTCTTGGACCTTTGGAAACATCTGGGAACAACTGGAAAACATTTTAACACAAAACTGAGACCATGAGCACTTTCTTGTATGTTCCAGCCCTCTAAGGACAGCTGGCTCTCTGCCAGGTGCCATCACCCCTGAATATCTCGGGATGTGTCCGCATCTCGGGTCATAGTTGGACTGAAGGCAAGGTTCCAGCAAATTCTGCCATGTGTCTAGTTTCAGACATTCTTTAGCTGCATTAGCATAAAATAGCACTGTACACTTGATGGAGTCACAGCTTTCTTTCCTTTTCTGTGCTTTGGTCCACATTGATGAAAGAGGGCTATAGGTAGAGTTCTAGTCCCCCACAGGCTGCTTGCAAGTAATAATCACAGTGGCCAGGAACCTATGAGGGGCCAGGCATCAGGTGTTACCCCAACAGTGCAAGTGTTCAGGCTTGGCTTGACTCTCATTCCTTATTCATTCCAGGTGTACGTGTATGTGTACGAGTGTGTGTGTGTGGTGTGTGTGTGTTGAAGGTGGGGATTATCTCTGAACTATTTTAGCCAACCCACACATCTTGACTATCTTTAATGAGAGTTGCTTTCTAACATACACATGCCAATTAAGTCATTGCTCACAGCAATAGAAAACAAATGTTGACATTCAGTTTGCACATTAAGAAATCACTGGCGATGAATTGAGCTAGCCACAGCAGAGTCAGCCTGCTTGGAGAGAATGTCAGCTGCCCCCCACCCTCCCATGGGAAGTCCTGAGTGACCACTTGGCAGAGAGGTCCCATCAGCCTGCATGAAGTTATAGAAGAATAACGTGTACTGGGAGGAGTTAGGTAGGATGAATGCGAGGAACAGATCCCACCTGTCCTGAAACCTACAGTGGTTTTCCTCCTCTACGTCCTCAGCCTATATTCTTTCAAGAATGGAGGCTGTATGTGCCTGTGTGTGCCCACATGTGCCCCTTAAAGCTTCCACCAGCTTTCTCTCGTGTTTATTCTTCTGGTTTTAAATTCAGGGCTCTGTTCCTTACTCAGGATATCTTTTAAAAATCTCAGTTGTCTGTGACTCTTTGAGGGGCCTGTTTTTGTAGACCGAATCTGGAGTAATTCTTTGTTCTCCATAAGACTCTTATTTGTTTAAACAATCATCATACAAGTTTTGCTTAATTTAACTCTAAATAATTGTCATATGATGCTTGGTTAATTTTACTTCAAAATCCAAATTAACTCGGGATAGGAAACATTTTTTTGCTGAGGATTGAACCTAGGGCCTCACACCTTCTAGGCAAATGCTCTACCACTGAATCACACCCTCCAACCTGGTAGGAAACTTTTTAAAAAACCTCCCTCCCTCTTTTCCTCCCCCTCCCTTCCCCTTCTACTTCCTCTTCTCCCTTCCTCCTGCCTCTCATAGTTCCAGAATTTAATGCCTTTGTTGTTGGGACAGCCCCAGAAGAGCATGAGTAGGGCCCTGTGTCAGAGGGGAGTAACTTCTTTGTCCTGTGGTCACTGATGATTGCTACACAGGGATGCAGACACAGCCTACTGGAACGTCCTGTTTTTTAAAAGAATGAGAACCAGAAAGCTGCACGTGTGTGTGTGTGTGTGTGTGTGTGTGTGTGTGAAATTTTTAGAACAAAACACCTCTCTATTGGGAGCCAAAGTCCACCAGTTTGTGAACTCAGGTCAACCAATTTGGGAGGCTCCAGGTTTCAGAACTGTAAAGATTTTTTGATGATCTGGAAATAAATGTGAATGTCTCCATCGAAATTACTGCAGTGAACCAACTGATTTTCCTGGCTCTTTCCCAGTAGCTGACTTGGAATTGTTGCAGACTTCCTACTTATATTTTCCAAACATCATATATGTATGCACCACTTCACAGTTTTTAAAATCACATTTGCATACCATGCATATTATGATTTACTTAATACTTTTCTCTTTATAGGCTCTGTGTTAACTCAAGTTTTAAAACCTAAGACTGCTTTAGTCAATAATAAAATCGTGGGTTGCTTGTGCTAGATGTAGTTTGCCCTAAGTGCATTAAAATAAATAGACAACTAATGGAATTAATCTTGTTCATTCTGTCTACCACTTAAACTCAGCCTCTGGTTAATATGCCATTCATGGGCAGGAAGAATGGCTCTTCTGAAAGACACTCTTCAGTCAAGGCTAAAGGGAAATGTTTGAGAAGCAGAAAAAGACATTGATTGTGCTGGGCTGGGAGAGGAGGAGAAAGCACATTAGAGACTAATTCTGTTCCACTTGATAAGAAATACGGGAGTTTTATAGTTTTGCTGTTAAAGACACGGTGAGGTTTTATTAAAGAGCTCCCCTCCCCTCAGTGATTTAGAAAAATCTTGGTCTATCTCCCATATTTCATTTCCCTGTTATCTCCCTACTTCTAAAAACAATTTGCATGAAAACAATCACTCTTTGCTGGCAGGAGTCCTTGGGCTCCTGCTGGTTTCTTACTGGCTTAGCCTGAGGCTTTGTCTGGGGTTTAATCACTACCCCCTGCTTAGGGTTCAGTTAGGCACCAGTAAGGAGCAGAACCAGGCTTCAGACGTGGAGAGGGGGCATTGCTATCTGGAATTCTTGAGGGCTGCTTCTCCGGGAAGGAACTCCTTGGAAATATACCCACAGGAGGGCTGGAAATGAAGGAAGAAGGCAGGGAGGCAGGGATTTAATTTCATAAAGTGAATCATACAAAGAACTCTCTGCTGCAGGGTAAGAGATATTGGGAGTTTGGAGGAAGAGTTCTTGTCCATTCGCCTTCCCTTGAGCAGAAGTGACACACGGACATTGGCCTTGCTTCAGTCCTTGGCATCGTTAGTTGATAACGTCCAGATGCCGCTGAATGGAGCTTACATTGACATGACAGTGACAGGAGAGACCATTTTGGGGATTATTTTTCAGGAGATAGGATAGCTGGGTTTTTTTTTTTTTAGTTGTTATCTTTTTTTAAATGCAACTTTAAAAAATTATAGAATAATTTTTTTGTTTTTTGGTACTGGGGATTGAACTCACAACCTCACACTTGCCAGGCAGGTGTTTATGCCACTGAGCTAAACCCCTGGCCCCAATTAAAAAAAAAGCATTTCTTCAATGAAGATAATGTTAATTTTCTGCCACTGAATTTCTGGTAATGCCTAGCACATGTATTAAGTAAGCGCTTCACTATTAGTTAAATCAAATCAATGTGTTTCAATATTAATTCATTAAGTGAGTTAACACATTTTGGGGAAGATGCAGCAGTATGAAAAAAAGAAATAAAAACCTCCAATAACCTCCCTCCACCAACAGGGACAGCCTGTTACTATTTTGATGAAGTTGTTTCTCATCCTTCTCTTTGCATACACATTTTTTTTTCCATGTGAGCTTGAGACTGTGCCTTATGGTGAATTCTGTATTCTGCTTTTGAAAACTAACGTTATATCATGAGAAATTTCCAAGAGTGTGAGTCTGGAAAACACCGCTTGTAATGACCAGATGCCCCTCCTAGCTTGCGAGTGCCATGGTGTGTTAAACCTCTGCCTCAGCTGGGACTCAGAACTCATTGCGTTTGTGGCGCTCCTCCTAGGTGGCAGGCTCTGTGTGTGAAGCCGGATCCGGCAAGCTCCTAATTAATGCCTCAGCCAAGGGGTAGCAGTGGAGCAGGCTGGGCGGGTAGAAAGCATTAGGATAGGACGAGGCAGGAAGGCCAGGACTGAGCAGCCCTAGGACTCCAGTGGGGAGGAGATTGTTGGGGAGAAGAAAGTGGGTAAGTGTCAAAGGGAGCCCTGAATCATGTTTGTAGCCTGTGCTCTGTCCCGGGACCTTCTTCTGGTTCCTCTAATACGGCCCCATCCTGCCCTGCCAGCTGCAAAGACTTTGCACATGCTGTTCCAGCTGCCCGCAGCCAGCCACTGATTCCAGCCTCCTCCGTGTCTCTCAGCTCCTCAGCCCCATCCTCACATCCCTGACTTGGCTACATCCCTTTCTTATGCACTCTTAAAATCACTGCTCTTCTTTGTAAACAAGTTATGTTTATTTCTACAATCCTTGATTACTGCATGTCTCCATCCCGGAGAGTTTTGCCGATGACTGAAAATACGTTGCATGAATGAGTAAGGTGTGGGGCAGAAAGTTGCTTTTTGGGTTTTTTTAAATAAAGACACAATAGATTCGAGCATATAGACGAAGTTGAGTGGACTGAGGAGCATCCCCAGCTTACTTCCTCTCTTGCCTATGCCCCAGGAGAAGCAGTTTCCGAACAGGCATCCCCTAGACACAGAGCCTGGCTGGCCTGTTCGGGCCAGGACTCGGTCCATGAACTTGGCACCTGCTCCTCTAACAGGAGGGTAGTGAGCACCTCTTCGTATGACTGGAGTAGTACTTTGGAAGGTTCTTCAGGCGCGGCCTCCACCAGAGGTGGTCAGGGGAGGAGGGAGATGCGTTAGAGCTACAGATGACAGCACTGTTGAGGATTCAGGGACTTTTGCTGGTGATGATACCGTCAGCCATGGAAGGATCCATTTCTAATAGCTCCTGCTGATACATTATTCATGGAAACAGGAAGGCAGAGCCGATAACATCAGAAGGATGCCTCTGTCCAGCAAATCTAATGACTGTAGCTTGAAGGCACGCGTGGGGGAAAAATTATTTTCGCCAGTTTGAGGTCCGGAAGGCTCACAAAGCTAACCTGAAATGGAAGAAGTGGCGAGTGCTTGCTTTGGAAAAAGGCGTGGCCTCTCCCAGAAACATCTGGCTCCCAGCAGCATTGGAGCCCTCCCCACCCTCTCGTTTCTTAGCATCTGATGGAGGAATTAATGCTGCTCTCGTTAAACAGCTCTAGGTTTTCAAATCAGTCTCTATTTTCATACCTGTCAGTCAAAAGGCAGGGCTAAGAAATAGGACTTTGTGGATCTCAGTATAAATTATTAGCTTCTAATCTCTTCAAGCCTAAGGGACAAGTGCTTTTTAAACAGTGAGAATATTCTGCTGCTGCTGCTGCAATCTGATGTTTTCCCCTCCAATTCTGATTCATTACAACTCTGCAAGATTTGTTCCATCCTAAAACCTCTTCTAACTCACTGTCAAAAAGCCAGGAGATTTGATGTTGGAGGGGAAGAAAGAAAATTGGGAAGGAGGCCCTAGCAGTTAGGGATAACTGCTACAGCGAGAGGGAGAAGGCAGCTCCCTCTGACTCTTCATATGCCATTTTATTTTGCAGTTTACCTACTTACTTTGCAATTCTTAATTTATTATATTCTGCTCTTCATATAGAATGTTCTGGATGCTGAAACATGGGTCGACACTTTCAATCGCATTCATCCATTCATTCACAGTTATGGGGAACATATATACCTTGGCAAGAGTCTTTGTAAACTATTTGAAAAAATAAACCAGACTTTGCTCCCTGCCTTTATGCAGCTCACAACCTGTGCAGGCAGAGAGACACACTGCTGAGCCATTGCCCCACAAAAATATTTCCACATGTGTGCTGGTGAGAGAGTCCTCAGATAATCAGGCCTATTTAAACAACTAGATATCTTTTTCTGATCTATATTTTGTAGCCATAATCAGCTCTTCTAACCTGTTAATTCCACAGACACTGCCTGGGAGATTGGTGAAGCTGACTTAAAATGTGAACAGTAGACCCAGCGGTGGATATGGCAAAGTCACAGAGTGGTAAAAATCATGAAAATAATAGTCAACACTTACAGGCCATCTTAGTCACTTTCTGGTGCCTAAAACCACAGGTTAAATGAGGAGAGGGTTATACTGGCTCATGATTTGTGGAGGTTTCAGTGCAGAGAGGAAGAGCTCAGGGCCCTGGCAGCAGGACAGCAGAGCATGGCAGAGGAGAAACAGCTGTAGTGTGGCAGCAGGAAGTACAGCAAGGGATCATGGGAGGAGGGAGGAGGTAGACCTTCCCAGGCCACGCCCAACATGATCCCCTTCCTTAGGTCCTTAGACCGGGCTCCACCTCCCCACATCACAGTTAGCTATAACTCATCAATGGACTCATCCACTGAGGAGTATCCTGTCTCCATGAACCAATCACCTCTCCAAAGCCCCACCTATGAGCACATGAGGCTTTGGGGGACATCTATATAAACCAGAACCCAGGGTGCTTAGTGGAGGCCATTTTCATTTTTTTTAATACTGAGGATCCAACCAGGGCCTACACACTGAGCTGCAGCCCCAGTTCTTTTTAATTTCAATCTTGAGACAGAGCTCAGTAAGTCAGTAAGTTGTCCAGACTGGGCTCAAACTTGCAGTCCTTCTGCCTCTGCCTGTTAGAACGCTGGGTTCCATGTTCTTTTGCGCAAGTGCTTTTTGTACTTTGTAAAGTCTTTGCAGGTATGATTATTATCTTTATTTTACCAGTAAAGAACCTGAACTCAGAGAGCTTAGGTAACTTACCTAAGCATAACAGGTACCAGATTCTAACCTGGGCACCTGGCTTCCGTATGCATGCTCAAGGGACCGAGGCTTGGGAAACAGAAAGTCCAGGCACCAACGATGAGTGGAAGCTGGAAGTCAGAGAAGGTTTATGGCAGTGGTGATGCTCAAAGCAGCTCCTGAAAGATGAGCAGGACGAATGGACGAGGGGAAACGGTGCTTGTTGTGGACTACACAGGACCATGGTGTGTCTGGGCTGTGAGTGGTGTGAGGGACTTTAGGAGCGGAAGGGGACTGGTGGGGCAGAAAGGGAATGTGACACGGGAAGGGATGAGGGCTGACACTGAAGATGGCCATATTTCCTCATTGGATCCGTTCTACTCTGGAAAGGGACCTTGATGGCCATGTGGGGGCTGCATGGCTCAGGAGGGCTGCAGGACTTTTCTTCAGTTGCTCAGGAAATTGAAACTTTATGAGTCAAAAAGAGCATCACTCCACGGTTACTACCTCCGCGGGACCAGCTGTCTGGTTGGTGAGACTTGCCTCGTGTCACATAACAGCCCTACCCTTCCTCCTCCCTTGTGCAAAGCTCTGGTTTTATGGAGGACTCTAACCCTAACCCACAAGCTAAGGCCTCTCCACCCCTAAGTTCAGGGCCCTTGGAGGCCATCTGACCCTCTCACCCTGTCACCAGCTGCTCTTTCCGCAGCCTCAGGCTGCTAGTCTGCAGATCCGAGCTCCCTAGCAAGGCCCAGGGCTGGCTGGGGTGGTGGCTGAGGTCTGGAGGGGAACACGGGTGCAGGAAGCCTTATCCCAGCCTGGGTCCTTCCTATCTTGTTCACTAATCTATCAATATCTGTAGCAAACTAGTTATTGTATGTCAATCCTCGTGTAGGTCCTGGTCTGGTTTATTCCAGAATCTAGAAGGGAGGCATGGGATTAATTCGCATTAATAACCATTGTCACTTGAGTCTCATGTATTGTTATATCCTCATAGGGAAAGGGTTTAAGAAACTTACTGAAAGTCACAGCCATGAACAACATGGCAGGATTCAAACAGATATTTTAAAACAAATGTTTTAGCCAGTTGTCGTGGCGTCCACCTGTAATTCCACCACCCTGGGAGGCTGGGGCAGGAGAACCCCAAGTTCAAGCCTGGTGTAGGTAACAGTCGCTTGAAAAGAAACTGTCTCAAAAAAACAAAATAAAATAAAATTTTATTGCAGTTACTCTGGTTCAGTGGCCAAAAAACTAAGATCAAAAATTTTTTCAGATAGCTAAAATTGTCATTGGAATTTCCTAATAATATACTAACATAACATAATTGTTAGATATCAGAGTTTAAAGACAAATTCTCTCTGCATAGCTTTTGATGTGCAAATAGTCTTACAAATGAAATAATCATGTGAATGATTAAATTATAATTATGACAGAGGAGTGGCTCCCTATTTGGATAGACTTAAACATTTTATAGAACTCGGTGTTAATACTGGCCAATTTTTTTCCTCCCTTGGTTGTTCTCTGAATTTCAATGAATTTTTCATCTGTTTATTAATTAGCACAAGTCTTGGAATGTGCTTTGTAATTAAGGTCTTATGTGTTCTTGCAGATCTTACATTTGAGTTAAATGTTAATTTTTCAATGAGAAAAATTAAGAATTTGACAACTGCCTTCCTTCCTGGCAATAGAACATGCATGCTGCTTGTCAAAAAAGATTGAATGCCTGAAATTCTAAGATAGGGAGTGATAGATTATTCATCATGAAATTGCGCACTCATTTGCCTAATATCATAATCAATTGCTGACAGCAGTTTTTCTGGAAACCCATTTGTGAAATGCATTCGGTAGTCTGGTCACTGAACATTAACTCAAATTCCTTGACTTGCCATTAGTCTTTGTAACTTTTCTTTAGTCCATGTCCTATTTTGCTCTAATCTCTATCAATTTCAGAGTCACTGACAGAAATGAAGTTATTGTGTAAGGGCTCATCTTTTCCTTCATAACAGTAATAGTTTTGATCACATTCTCTCAGGAGTCAGTTCTCCACAGATCCCATCTACTTCTGCACAACTTCTCAGCTGACGGACTTAATTCTACATTAGCTCATCAAAGATGTTTGTTTGCAAACAGCCTTAGGAGACAGATAGCTTTTCCTGCTGGAATAAAGAGAAGCGTGCTCACTGCCTATTATAAAATATTTGGTTCCTTTACTTCAGGGGTCCTCTCCTGCGATGTACCTCCCCAAATATGCAGATCAGGCCTTTGGGCCGCTCCATGGGAACTGACATACCCAGGTACATCCCTGTCCTCCTCACAAGGCCGTGAAGTGGGTATCACCATTATTCTCGTCTCACAGGTGAAGAAACTTGGCACCAAGACCTTGCTTGAGTAGGTGATGGAGCCGGGATTTGGAAGAGGCAGTGCGGCTCTGGCATCTGGGCTCTGATTCCTCTCCTCTCTCGAGCAGATGGCCCAGAGCTTGCCTTAGGCACTAAATTTCACTTTAAAAATGAAGTGCTGCTTCTACACATCCAAGAAAGGATCGGCCAGATGTAGAGGGGGCAATGCTGCTCTTTCCAAAATTCTGGGAAGTTCGTGTGCATCTACAGCACAAGCATTTGCCAAGCAAGAAAACTCTTCGGTGGCTGCTGTGTCATGGTCCCCTGATGCTTTTGGTTCCTGGCACGGGGATTAGTCCAGGCTGGGAGCAGGGAGGAGGCGCCTTCCACTGGGCCATCCATTTAGGGTCATCCTCCTTCTGACTTGCTTTACTTTCTGCTGGACCACTGCTCCTTGTCTTCTGATTTTCAATGCCATAATTACGAGCAAAAATAAGGAACAATGAAGATGCAGCTATTTCACAGATGTGCCTCTCTTCTTGTGCAGTACCTGGTGTCATGGTAGGCACTTGGGATATACCAGGGAAGTAAACAAAGCCCCTTGCTGACCTAGCAGGGGAGACAAACAATATAAGAATGGACCACTACAGAATACTAGGTGAGGATAAGTTCTGAGAGGAGAAGCAGAGCAGATGAGCAGGCGGAGAACAATGAGGGGAGTATGTTAGGTAGAATGGCACATGGAGCTCTCTGAGGAGGTGACGTTCAAGCCAAGATCCTACCGCATGACACATTTGCTTAGTGCCAAATATTTGCATCATCGTGGCTTTGGGGTGATCACAGTGGGCAAAGACAAGAGGGAGAGGTAGGCAGTAGATGGATAGATAGTAAAACCCGGAGCGTGACCATGCTGGGAGGTGCTGAGGGGCAGATAAAACAGGGAACAGGCAGAGATGCTGGGGTGGGGGAGGCTGGGGGCTAGCTGCAGTTGGAGAGATCGCGGAGGGTCTCCTCGAGGAGGTGACACTAGAGCATTGTCTTGAGTGGGGATAGGGAATAAACCACAGAGACGGCAAGGATAAGGGTGCTGTGGGTTGAGGGAACAGGAGGGGCAAAGCCTGACATGAGTGAGCTGCACTAGAACCTGGATGGCTGGAGCGGTGGGTTCAGGGAGTGAGAGGTCAGGTAGGTCACACACAGCCTTTAGGTTGCAGGAAAGGCCGTTGGCTTCGTCTCTGGTGAAATGGGAAACAGTTAGAAGGCTCTGAATAGAGATGGGCATTATCTGACTTATAAATCTCTGACTTCCTGCGTGCTGGTCCCCTGGGTACTGTCTCAGGGACAGTTCTTAAGCAAGCATAACTATTGCTCCCACCATACAGATGAGCTAAGCATGGTACAAAGAATACGTGATGCGCTCTCCCCCGAATCCTACTATTCTCCCACACAGGGTTTTCTGTTCTTTAATTCCAGCTCGGCCTCCTCCATGCAGCTGAGCAAACGTTTGGCCCACTCGGCTCTCCACGGCTAGGTTTCCCCAGAGGTGGGCTCAGCGTCCATCTCTGTTTTATTGTCTCATGAGTCTGGCCACACGTTTTTGAACATATCTGCCCCTTGGCCTTTGGCCTGTAGATGCCCCTTCTTCCTTTGAGATCCTTACCACGGTCCCCTCCCCTAAACAGTCCAGCACATGGCTGCCCCATCAGCTACATTTGTGGGCAGAGTGTCTCGGCTTGCACCAATGGGAGGAGAGAGGAAGGGCTGGGTATAGCTTTAGGTCCAGCCAATCCTCAGCCTGTTGCTGAACAGCGACCCCACTTCTTGCCTCCCGCTTATTCCCTGAACAGAGTGCACCTGCTCCTCCCTCGTGCTCAGGACCCAGCCCTGCTGATCCCCTCACTGATCTGCTAGACCTCGGGGATGTGCCCAGACTTTGTCCACTCTGACTACTCCAGCGCTGGGATGCTGCTGATGGCCAATTCCCCAGACCCTTCTCCATGCAGCACCCAGCCCACCCTTCTGATGGCTCCTTCTCTTCTCCTAGACTCCTGCCCCCATGCTGGTGCATTTTAGCCTCTGTTCTTGCCATCATCCTAAGACTTCACACACTCCTGCATGTTCAGAACTGGATTGTGGGCTCCAACACAGCTCCTGAACTTTAACCTGTCTACGTGGCTCTCCACCTGGAATCACCACAGATGTCTGTATGGTCGTGATCCAACCTGAGTCACCATACGCATCCCCATCCTCCTCCTACAATGATTCCGGTCCATCCTCTGCCCTCTTCCTTGGCACAGTCTCTGTCCTGTTAGCTATTCCGTCCCACTGGTTCTCGTCTACCCAACCCCCTGTCTGTTCCCGCTGCCAATGTCCTTGTTTATTCCACTACTCCTCTTGCCTGCATTACAGCAATGAACCAGTTATTCTCTCTTGGTCATTAGTTCTTGTTAAACCACTTTGGAAGCTTCTTTAAAGTGTGGGCAAAGGCATCCACGTGGTAAGAGTCTGATTTGGTCAGCCCAAGACAGTCCAGACATCTGGACTTCTAACATGCTCCCCAGGTGGTTCCAGGGTAGGTTGTCCCTAGACCACTCTGTTAAAAAAAAAATCAAAAGAAAACACATATTACTGCAATCCATGCATACCCCTGAGCATAGCAGCACAATTCATGGTAGCTAAATCTTGGAAGCAGCCTATGGATCTATCCACGGATGAATGCATAAGGAAAATGTGGCACTTATACACAATAGAGCACGACTTTCCCATACAGAACTACAAGCTTGTCATTTGTAGGCAAATGGATGCACTTCGAGACAATAGTCGTGAAATAAATCAGACACGCGAGCTTAAACGTCACATGGTTTCTGTCATATGAGAAGCCCAAAATACAAAGAGCAAAATAAAAGATAGAAATAAGAAGTATGGTGCTAGATCTTTCTTAAAGGGGGAAGGGGTTAAGAGGCGGAGTGGGGAGAAAGGGGGACAGGGCGAGAAAAGGCATGCAGAAGTGAATCATCGCCTGGACCAACTCCACACAAGGAGGGCAAGCATTATGTACTGCATATGTGCACGGAAAAGAAAACCCCAAGACAAAAAAGGTCATCAAGAGATGGATGGAAGGGAAAGAAAGGAGGAAAGGGATGGAAAAAAGGAATGGAGGTGTATTATGTATGAGCACCAATTCCCTACAAGGTATGTAAACATCGTAAACCACAAACATGAGTGAATAAAAAAAGGGGAAAATATCCCACATTACCCGTTACCTAACCTCTCCTTACCCCAGCCTGTCTTCACGTGATGAATCCCTGTATCACCCTCAACACTTTTGAGCACATAACCACGTAAGTGTGTAGAACCCTCTAGATACGTATATCCCACCAGCGCAATGCTAAGTCTCAACTACTGACCACTATCAACACCCCTGAGCAAATGCAGCACAGAGCGCTGCTAAGCAGCTGAAGTGCAAAGCTCTTCCATCCAAAGCCAAGTCCTCAGTTCTCGTCTTCCTGTCTCGGGCTCCCGTGGTCCTGCACCAAACGACTTTGTTCTCCACTTGCTCCTTGCTGTTTTATGCCTTTGTCGTCCGGTCCCCCTCTTTCAAATGTCCATTTATAGCAGTTTCCTATGATTTCCTCACAGACTACAAAGTCAGAAGCTTACAATTACACCTATGTACTAGCTCCCCGCTTTTCTGATGGTTCGTTGTCTTTTTTTGAGACAGGGTCTTGACTGGCTTTGAGCTCACTTTGTAGCCCAGGCTGGTCTTGAGCTTGTAACAATCCCCCTCCTCGGCCTCCCAAATGCTGGGATTACAGGTGTGTGCCACCACACCCAGCTAGTAGCTCCCAGTTTTGTAGGCCAGAAGTCTGGGTACAATTTGCCTGGCTCCTCTAGCCATTGTGGCAACGAGTTCAAGTCCAAGTGTTATATGTTGTCACACAGAACCAGGGACAAAGCTTCCCTTCCAAGCTCCCTGGTAGTCGGCAGAATCCAGTTTTTGTGCACGCCGCAGACTGAAGTCCTGTTTCTTTGCTGGCTTCCTCTAGGGGTGGTTCTCAGCTCCTAGAGGCTGCTTATATTTCTTGTCACGTGGTCCCCTGTATCTCTAAAGCCATCCAGGGAAATCTTGCCCAGGATGAGCCCTATCAACTCTTCAGATACCTTAGTTGAAGAGAAGCCCAGCCCCTTGAAAATGTTCCCCTGATTAGTCCTGGCCCACCCAGGATAATCACTCCATTTTAAGGTCAATTGATTTGGGAGCCTTAAGTATATGTGTAAATTTTCTTTCTGCGGCACTTTGATTAGCTGTTTGAATTACTGGGAGAAGGTGTGTATACACTGGGGATGGAGATCATCTTATCCAACCTACCACACCCACTAGAGATTCAAGACGGGGAACCAGAGCTTCCCAGATCCGCTAGCTTCACCACACCCTCTGACCTTTGAAGCGCAGCTCCGGGGTGGCTGCTTCCTCCACGCTGCCAGGCAGAGCAGCCCCTGCACCCGCAGCACTGCACACCTTAACCCTTGCCCACCTCAGTGGAATGCTTTTTCTTGGCCGGTTCCCTGGAGCTGGGCTGCGAATTGCTTGAGAGCAGGAGCCGAACCTGGTCACCTTTGCACCCCTGGCCCAGGACACAGCTGCTGCCTGATGAGCTGGGCCCAGGCAAGCTCTCCCGACCACACTGTTTCCGTTAGAGTCGCTGCGCTCCTCAGCTTTCCAGAGCTGTCGCAGAATACCCGAGAAAAGCACTGTGAAGGAGGAAAGCGTGGTTTGGGCCCACGGATTCAGAGGCTTCTGTCCATCTCCCGTGGCTGTGGGCTGCTGGACACGTGGTGAGGCAGATGAGGTCGGAGCCAAATCGACTCCCCAAGCTCCGACCCAGGAGCTCTATCACAGCTCCAATCAACACGACCGGCCTGGCGCGCGAGGCTGCGGGTGGGTGACAGCGCTAGGCCGTCAGCCCCAGGCACAGGCAGGGGTCGCCCAGCCTGCCGCACCCCTTTGCCGGGACGGTGAGGCGGACGGGCCACTAGGTGTCACTCGAGATCCAATAAAGAGACCCGGGTCCTTGGCTGTTCCCGCCCGTCCAGGGGAAGCCGGGGAGGGTCCCCACCAGTCCAGCGCTGCGGCTCCACAGCGGACACTGGCTGGATCAGAAAGAGGACCCCACAGCCGGGAGCCGCTGCGGCTGGGGCCACCTGCCCATGGAGCCCGGCCCCTGGTGTCTTAAGCTCCTTTGGCGGGAAGCTCACTCCGGGAGGGAAACAGCGCCCCCTGCAGCCCCTACTCTCCGCCTAAAGGGTGTGGGGGTCCCTGCCGGCTGCACCCCGGGTTCCCCGCACCCACGATTTGCAGCTCCTACGCGGAAACCCTAATCCCTGGGCTTCATCCTCTGAATGCGGGAGGTGACAAGACCAAAAGAGGGTTTTGACACTGGTCCCAATGTCTTTCTTTGAAGCCTAGGGATCCGGAGGTGGGGCGCACTCAGCTTCCCGGAAGCAGGGATACCAGCTTCTGCAGTGACCCTCAGTCATCTTCTTCCGGCCAGGGGAAGCTCGGGGCCGAGGGAAAGGGGACCAGAACGTGCATGTGAAGGACATCGCCTAGGGGGAGCCTGAGTCGGTTTTCCAGCCCGCCCAGCCTTCCCTCTGCATGGAGGAGACGTCTGCTCACGAGGCGGGCGACCTCGGCGCGCGGGCAGGCGCATTTTCCTTCACCCCCGGCAGGGGGCGCGCTTTCCCCGCGCCAGCTCCCCGCTGGGGGCGCCCCAACCAGTCCCGCCGGGCCCAGGCCTGCTCTGCCTGGTGCAGCGTCCGGACTCGCGCAGCCTGTGCTGGGATGGGTCCAAAGTCACCTCGTCTGATCCGTGCACAGCCTTTGGATAACCCGTTTTCTTTACCGCCAGCTGATTTACCGCTCCTTGTTTTTATTTTCTTAAGGGATTATTGAAATTCATTAGCATATCTTGGAGCTCCTGATATCAGCGCTTCCAAGGCAGGATGCAGATCAGGACGCAAAGTCCTGCCAGGGCGCCTCCAAAACCGAATAATCTTATTTATCAATATAATAACTTCCTTTACAACTTGCAAAGGGATTTTCCCATGCAAAGCATGTCCAATTGCATTTGGTAATCTCTTTCCTCTTTGCATGAAAAGATTGACTCCATCCCTCATTTTATTTTTAACCCGCATTTTATTGTGAGCTCCAGTGAAAAAGGCTGATTTTGCTGTGGTAAGGAAGATGTATAAGAATACGTAATCGCAGGGGACACGAGTTCCGTTATGCATGAGAGAAGTGCTACAGAAGGACCTGGGGGAGGGTGTGACAGGGGACTGGGCAAAGAAGCCCTCACCTGGCTCTCAGGCCTGGCTTTCCTCCAGACGTCCCCACCCCCACTGCTGTTTTTTCTTATTGCTGCTGCTGCTGGATAAAAAATCACCATCTCCTCTCACAGGCTGTGAGTCAGCGCTTTCAGAACAAACAAACAAACAAACAAACAGACTGCACATTCCCAGGTGAGGCAGAGTCAGGCCAGGGTTTCCTCGGTATGCCAGGCAAACACCCCAGGCAAGGCTTTAACCGACTGGCATGGTGAAATTCACAGTGCCAGCTTCTGAGACCTCCTGACTAAGGAGGACACCGGAGAGCTCCGCTGCAGTATCTTCTTCCTCCTCTTCAGTGTTTACTGAGCACCTACTAAGCATGGGGCTGGTGCTCCATGCCAAAGATGAGAGCAAGAGATTGGAGCCCTAAAGAAGAATGTGCCAAAAGCCAAAGAGTGGCACAGCCTGATGGCTCCCAGTGTGTGGGATGGTAAGAACAGCCCAAAATGAGACTACCAGTTAGGACTGGGTCCAGCTGATTAGGAGGGAAGATGAAAGACGTCCAGTGGCTTATGCAAGATGGTGAGTGCAGGTTTGTTTCTCCTACGACAGTCTGGAGCTGAAAAGGAAGGGAAGGGTGGCGCTGAGCTCTCCATTCCCCAGCCGGTGCTATTCTGATAGGGTGAAGGAAGGGGACATTCATGGAATGCATTTCCCACTCCACAGCTGCTGCCTGAGGACTCTTTGAAAGGTGTAATTCAGACCAGTATCTCGCTTGTCATCTTCCCGTGGCTTCCCATACCTGGCTAGAGTCCTTCCCACTGCCTGTGGGCCCTGCCCGCCTCACCACCTGCTCCCTGCTCTTGGTGTGCAAGTTCCAGCTGTCCACCTTCTCTCCGGCTCTTGAATATACTTCTTGAGTAACCAGACCTTGTCTGTCTCACTCACTTCTGCAGCTGTGGTGACCAGAAGTGTTCCTGAGCTGGCATAGTACACATTTGTCCACCACTGTGGGATGAGTTAACTGGGGAGGAAAAAAGGAGGAATTCCACTGGAACCCTCCCCACAGTGCTGCCCACTGTGCTGGCTGTTGTTTGGGTTACGGGGTTGGATCCAGGCTGGCAGTAAGGTTGGCATATTCTGTGCAGAACATGGTCATGCTCAGCTCTTAAACTACATCTGGTCCGTGCAAACCACCAGCGTCAGCTCCAGTATAAAGAGAAGGCTTTCCCTGACCAAACGGCAGCGCCACATCTCACTGGGCTGAGCCTGCCCCATTGCAAATCTGCTGCGGTGACTGGGGCTTACTCTTGGGTTACGCAGAAGGGATCAGTGTGCATAGAAGGCTGTTTATGAAAGTCATTCACATTGGCATCTTTTCCATAAGCACAGCCCTGTGGATGCTGAGTGGTCACTTAGGGATACCACTTAATAAACCCAGGTGTTACCAAAGACTAACTGGTAGAGAGCCTTCTCTCTTTCCCTTTTCTTACAGCATTCCTATGGGATCACAGAAAACCTCCTAGGCCATGCGAGAAAGAGGGGCCACTGGTTTGCTGGTGCTGAGATGGATTAGCTCCCCACCCCATCAACAAGATTTCACTATGCCTACTGTAAAAATGTAAAGCTCCTGGGCAGTCCTGTGTCTCTGTCTTTAAATAATACACCTGAAACAATTCAATGCCCACCAAGAGATGCATGGTTAAATGCACTGTGTGGTACATACGTACATGGGATATTACTTAGCCTTGGTCAGGGGTGAGCCTGAGAGCTGGGGGTGTAGCACAGTGGTAGAACACCTGCTTGGCCCCCACAAGGCCCTGATTCCCAGCACCACAAAAAAGAAAAGAAATGCAATTCATATACTGCTAAAACACAGCATATTCTGAAAACATTATGCTAAATGAACCAGTCAGACACAGAGAGACAAATATCCCACTTCTCTGAGGCTCCTGATAGAAAGTGACATTGTGGGCACCAAGCACTGGAGGGAGAGGGGGACAACGGGAGTTGTTGTTCAATAAGAATGAGACCACAGCAAAGTTCTGGAGATGGGGATGGTGACGGTGGCTCTGAGTGTCTCGCCCAGGTGGCATCCCTTGGCATTTGTCCTTTTGTGACCGGCTTATGTCGCTCAGCGTCTTTAAGGTTCATCCATATGGAACTGTGCCTCAGAGCACCTTTCTTTTTTTTTTTTTTAATTTTATTTTAAAGAGGATAAAATAGAATAAAACCAATCAAAACAAACAAGTCTAAGAGATACAAGACTTCAAAACATTATGAAATAAACAATGGTTACCACAATGCCTCTTGATGTCCTCAAAATAGCTGCAGATAACTTTGGACATAGTAAAAATCAAGCAGAACATAATAGAATAGAAATAATCAAAACAAAACAATGAATGTAGTGAAGGACTTCCAAACAAGCCAATAGTAAATCCAAAATTGCTACCATAATATGTCCTACTATCTTTGAAATAGCTGCTCCTGCCATCAGCTTTGACATAATCAAACAAAACAAAAGAAAATAAAACCTAACCCAACAAAACAATAGAAATGATATAGGACTTCCAAAATGAGACCACAGGTCATCAACAATGGCTGCAGCCTCAGAAGGAGGGTCCCCCTAAATGCCACACTGTGTACCACTCTCCTCTGAACCTGTGATCAGACCACTGCCTTAGCCCCGCAATGTTAGTGAAACATCAAAGCACCGCAGGCATCCAATTGCATTTCACCTCCGTAGCTGTCATCACAGCCTGTGTTTCTCTGGATAAGCTGGTCACTTACAGCACGGGTGGGGGTGGGTTGGTACTTCTTGTTTGCCAGCCTGTGGGGTCTGTCTGTTCCAGTCTGGCAGTGCCCTGTGTATGGTGCTGGTTCCCAGCCTGGGCTTGCTTCCTGGTGTGGCCTTCTTCTCTCTACCCCAGATCCACAAATGGCCCAGAGTGTCTTTCTTTTTAAGGCTGAGTAAGAATCCATTGTATTGCAGGGGCCAAGGGAAATTCCCCCCTACCAAGGTTTGCTGGAATAAATTGGCAAAATTAACAGAAAGAAAGGCATTCAAATTTATCTATGTGCAAGATGAGAAGAGTCAGCCAAGCATGGTGGCTTGCACCTGTAATCCCTGCACTTAGGAGGCTGAGGCAGGAGAATCATTGTGAGTTGGAGACCAGCCTGGGCTACAAAGTGAGCTCAAGTCAAGCCTGAACTGAACTGCATAGTGAGATGCTGTCTCAAAGAGAAGAGAGAGAGAGAGAGAGAGAGAGAGAGAGAGGGGAATCACAGCAGAGGGAAATCACAGGAGTGCGATTAGTACCTTAGCCCATTAACATTGAAAAGTATCTCTTTTTCTAGCAGTGGGGAGAGAATGGAAAATGCAGGTAACTGTTGGAGGGATGAGCAGTCACTGGAGGTAGATTAGCTTGTAAAAAGATTCCCTTGGGACAGGGAGGGAGAGGAAAAGCAAGTGGGGGGGGGATGGACATACTCGAAGGACTGTATGCCACATGCGTGCATGAAAATATCACAGTGTAGCCCAATATCCTGTATAATTAATGTGCACTAATAACTTAAAAGTAAAAATAAATAAAATATAAAGTACAATTAAAACAATTTCTCTTTGGGATTCGTTTTGAGCCCAAGGGACAGACATCGTCTTGCAAGGAAGTCTGTGTGATTACGGTGGCCATTCTTCCCTGAGGCGGATAATGGGGTTTCCGGGAAGGGGATGGAGACTTCCCGTCTGGTCCTAATGCAGATAAGTGAATTCCAGAGCGCTGCTCCCTGTCCTTGAGGGGGTAGAGGCAACATAAGTTTTTCCTTTAGGTCAAATACTTAGCATCCCCAAAATGCCTTTTTCTGGGGAGTATTGCTCTCTGAGCCCCAAGAAGGAGAGGCCACACTTGTTTACTCACGATGGGCACTGGGTTTGCTTCTGTGTCTTAGCCCTGTCCACGATGCTGCCACGAGCAGGAGTGTACAGATGTCTCTTCCAGTCCCTGCTTCCGGGTCACAGGATGCTCATTGTTTTTGTAAGTTTTCCGCAGTGACTGCAGCATTTTACACTCTCGCCAGTGGTGCACAAGGGCCCCAGCTTCCCCGTAGCCTCACCAACCCTTGTTCTGTGTTTGTTTGTTCGCTTTTTGGCGGTAGCCATTCTAATTAGAACCTCACTATAGTTGTGATTTCAATTTCTCCAATTTAGTGATGTTGAGCGTCTTTTCATGAGTTTATGGCTACTTGTATATCGTTTTTAGAGAAGGTCTTTTCTGGTAAAACGGTAAATTTTATATCATATGCATTTTTGTACATTCTTTTGCACCACCCTGCCTGGCTATGTTGTGACATTTTGTCACCCTTAAAAACAAAAACAAGCCAGATGTAGTGACACGTCTATAATTTCTGTAATCTCAGCATGCTGGGAAGTTGGGGCAAGAGGATTCCCAGTTCAAGCCTAGCCCAACAAACTTAGCAAATTAGCAATACTTTGTAGTAAAAGAAAACAAACAAACAAACAAACAAACAAAAAATTTACAAAAGATTTAGAATGTAGCTCAGTATGAAGGTCCCGTGTTCAATATCTAGTACTGCAAAACAAAACAAAACAAAATTCAAAGCATCCCCCGGAATCTCTTTTTAAATGTTTCTTTTATTCGTCCGTGTTACCTCATCATTTTTCAGAAATTATCCTTGAATTCTTTAAAAAATGTACATTGTAAATTTGTTTCCTTGAGACTATAAGGTGGTCTCAGGAAAAGGTGTGTGTTTGTAGGAGCTCATGTGTGCTTGGGGAGGGGGGTTTGAAGCTATGGTAAGTTGTACAAAGCAAACAAGTAAACCCACGGTGTTAGAAGCTGAGGCAGAGGGGCTGGAGCTCACTAGCAGAGTGCTTGTCTAATGAGTCTGATGCCCTGTGTTCAAACTGCAGTACTTCAAAACAAATACATAGGAAACAGGTGGGAAAAAACCCAGTTCTCTTTATTTCTTCTACATGCAGATTTTGGAGAAAAGTGCAAATGTTTTGTTTCAGAAAACTTAGATTCTAGGCAGAAGCACACTCAACAGTGTTTCAGGTGGGTCATGTGAATGGTGGCCATGGACTGTCGGCAGCCTTGAGGGAAATGGTCCCTGGGCACCGGGGCAAGTGGGCTGTACTCATGCAGCAGTGTTCCCTCATCTGCAGGGGATGTATTCCAAGATCTCTAGCGGATACCCGAAACCTTGGACAATACCAAATTATATGTACCCCCCATCCTCCCTCAGCACTGGAGGTGGAACTAGGATCTTTGCATGGAGCCACAATCTCCCTCCCCCTTTAAAATTCTGACACAGGGTCTCATTAAGTCACTAAGTTGCCTGGGATGGACTGAAATTTGGAATCCTCCTGAATCAGTCTCCCAGAGTGCTGGGATTACAGGCATGAATCACCATTCCTGGCTACATTTCTCCTTTTATGTGTACATACCTATGATGAGGGTACCACCTTTTCGCTTAAGAGAAGTATTCTAAGGCTTGTCTTTGACATACTTGAGTTGGCCACATCACTACTTTTGCATTTTAAGAAAAATAACTTATTTCACACTAGTCCTGCAACAGTGCAACAGTCAATCTGATAACTGAGAGGGATGATTAGTAGTGGGTAGTGTATACAGTATGGATACACTTGACAAAGGGATGGTTTTGATCCTGGACAGGACAAAGATTTCATGATGCTATTTAGAACAGAGCACAACTTAAAATGTAAGAGCTATTTATTTCTGGCATCTTCTATTTAATAGTTTTGGATTTTGGTTGACCTCAAATACTGAGAATGAAGAGTGGTTAGTGCATCTTTCTTTGATTTAAGTAAATATCTTTTACCTTTTTACACTCACTGAATGCCTATCTATAGCATGGTTCAATAAATATTCTTGTATGTGAGTATCCTCATTTAAACAAACTACCATCTTGTCATATTATATTTTTGTGTCTCTATCTCTATCCCAATCTCCTTTTCCTCCCTGGTAGTATTATGAATAATACCAGGTACTCAATATATACTTGTTAAATATTTAGCATTTAAAAAATATTTTTAAAAAAGATAAAAACAGTGATGGAAACTAGTTTACTATAGGAGGATGACAAGAAGTATGATTTATCTACTATGTGCTAGGTACTGATTTTATTCTCATAAGTAAATTTGTAAAACAGCTTCTGTTTAAGAGATGAGAAACTGAGGCTCAGAGAGGTTAAGGAACTTGCTTAATACCACTCAGGGAGCCATAACAGAACTGGGATTCAAGCCTAACTCCAGAGCCCTTGAAATTTCTGCCCAGGCCCTCTCATACCTTGCTTTCTGCAAATTTCTGTGATTCTTAAACTCTAATAAAAAGCAGATGAATGTTCTAAAAATTGATTGACACAAATAATCTCTCTTGATGTCATTTTGGAAGCAGGTGATATGATTTCTGAACACAGAATAGAAAATATTCGGAAAGATACTTGCTCAACTTCCAAATTGATTCAGTGACAGTTTACCGAGCAACTATTAAGTGCAAGACGCTGTGTTAGATGCTGTGAGAAAAACGGACAGAGAAGCCCACAGGCTGGCAGGGGTGGAATAGGAAACTTCAGGAGAAAGTGTGCTTTGCCTAGAAGGGTCAGGGTGGACTTCCAGGGCCTTGTCCTGAGTAATGGCAGGATTCTGATAGCAGAAGAGGCTAAGTGCTATCCATGAGAAACAAAGAGGGACAGCAGAAAAGCCAGTGCTGGACAACAAGCAAAGCTAAGAAATGCAAATCAGGTCTACTTCATGGCAGGTCTTGGACCAAGACTGGAGACCTGTGCTCAGTTAAGTAAGCAGAGTCTCTGACAGGTTTGGCCGGAGTGGAACGTGATAAAACTGGGCACTAGCAGATGGAAGCTGACATCTGTGGGCAGAGTGGCTGGAGGTCAGGAGATGAGGGGTCAGATGTGACATCAATCCAGCTGAGGACTCGAGTGGTCTCAGGGGATGTAGTACAGACCCTTAAAAACATATTTTCTCATTTAAAAAATCTGTGAAGTAGAGATGACATATATGTTAAGTACCCTTTTGCTCTCTGAAGATTTTGTAAGTCAATTTCAAGATACCATCGATTTTCTTCAGCCGGAGGATGTTTGCCTACATGTCTGGTTGGCTCCTCTTGGCTCCCTGGCAGCTGCCTGGCCCATGGGGAAAACAGCCCTTGTGAATAAGGCAGAACCCACCATGTTAAACCCCTGTCTGCACTTATGTGGTTTCTTCTGGAATATTCCACCCTGGTTGAGCAAACTGACTGTTTAAAACCTGTAATTAAGCAATGGTTTATCAGTGATAGAAGATTGGCTTAACCAACCTGGGGATCAAGCCAGCTTTGGAGTTGTTTGGCTCTTCAGACAAAGTCATCTGGGCAACACTAGACAAGAAGAACTGGTTTCTTATGACCTTGAGGTCACCGTGGCCTGCCAGGGAGGACTCCCTATACCCAGAAGTACAGTTCATCACTTGTTACAGGAGATACTGTAGTGACTATGCACAGAGGTTTTGAAAGCAAGAGATGAGGAACACCAGAGAAAAATATGACCCATCAGTATAGCCCAAAGTAACTGAAAAGATGATTTGTGAAATGCTAGCAGACTGGAAAGCTCCATCCGGACCAGGAAAGCATATGGAGCCCAGAACACTGTAATTTTCACCTTGCCTTGTCTGCTAATGCATCTGGAGCTATGGGGGCCTCAGAGCTGTGTCTGCAGTGAAGGAAAGCAGAGTGAGTCATCTGTTCCCTCCAAGAATGGAAAATGCGGTACATCCAGGAAGCACAGGATTTCAAATCACCAACCTGTACTTAGGCGGGGTAGCTGGAGCTTTCAGGACAGGGAGGGTGGCAAACAGCTGGGGGTGCTGGTGGGTGGAGACTCTTAGAGCTCTGAATGAGCAGGCTCTGGATGGATCTCAGCTGTTGAGTCAAGAAGTACAAAGCTTATCAGGTTCTTGGTGCAGAAAAGAAGACATAGGACAGCTGCAGGATGGAGCCAGTGTGGCTCATGCAGAGGTGCAAATTGGCTTTTCCTTCTTAGCCTGTCTACCAGGCTTCCAAGCCACCCCTAGATTCTTTTTGTCTTTCACTGTCTACTGGGAGGGGAGCTTGTTTGCTCCAGTCCCAAGGATTACTGCAGAAAGGGACCCTTCTCCACCCTGCCCCCTAGAAGATTACAGGAGAACCAGCTCCAGTCATTCTCTCTTGCTTGGAAAGGTGGAGGGTGGGGAGAGGGCAAGCAGCCCACCTGCCCACCGGTGGACTACTTTCCCCTGGAGCTGGAACTCGCCAGCAGGCACCTGCTCACATTCCACTGACAAGGTAAAGTCCTAAGGTCCCTGTGTACGGCTTGTATTTCAATGATTATTCCACACCCTCTCTGCTAGTGGTCACTAATTCGGAAAGAAAGAAGAAAAAGAAATCAGGAGAAAAGTTTCTTTTAGCCCATCTCTCTCACTGACTACATGTGCACACTCTTCAGCTGGAGTTCTCAGGGTCCCTCCCCCCATTTCTGTTTCTGTTAGGTTTCCAGACAAATCCACAGGAGGCAGGAAGCCAGATCTGCAGTCACACGGTCTTTGGTAAAGGTGTCTCATCCATGCATCTCTTCATGGCAAGTCCATTTATTTGGACTCTGCAGACAAGTGAGAACTCCAGAGAAGTGGTTTGAAGCTCCCTCCATAACACTCTGGTGTTCCAGCGTCCTAGCCCCACAGTGGCACTGGGGTACACGTCTTGCTCCCCTTTATTGGGCCAGTGAATTCTCACACCACCGGCATGGGTGTTAGCTGTTGTCAAATTTCACCTGCATCCTTCTTAGTTGGTGGGAGTCTCCATCTCAGGAACTCAGCCTGTGTTCCTCTTTCCTTCTGCGTTAGGGTTTTCTATAGGAACAGAATCAGTAGAACGTGTGCATACTTCTGCGAGGGAGGGTTCTAGGAAATCTTAGAAGACCAGAGGCAGCAGAGTCCTTAATAGCTACCTGCACTGCAGAGAGCAGAGGGGTCAGTGGCGGCTCAGCACAAGGTGGAAACTGTGGAACAAGCGGGAGCAGGGATGCAGGGCCAATCCCAGACCTGGAGCTCACTGGCGGGTCACCTCTGTGAGCCTGTGGTAGAAGGCTGAGGAAACTGAAGACTGGAGTTCAAAGGTAATGGTGAGGAGGAGCGCATCCAAAAATGGGACGCTTCCTTCTTTCCTTTGTTAGTCCATCCAGACTACGAGTCTATTGGTTGGGCCGCCCACATCCGGGGCGGGTCATTTTCCTTCAGTTTGGTGGCCTACATGTCCATCACCCACAGACACCCGAACTGTGCTACACTAGTCGGCTGGCGTCTGTTATTCCTTCCTTCCAAATGGACATATAGTAAACCAGTCTCGGACCTCTCAGGGGTGTCTGCACTGGGGACGGACTGCCACAAGACTGAAGGCCTAACCCACTGGCCTTGGGGTAGGACAACTTGGTGCTGTTCATGCTCCAGAGCCTTCTAATGCAAAGCTCCCACCTCTCTGTCTTCTCCCCCTGCTCTGACCTGCTTCCCCCTTCTCGAATCTCTTCCAGAAGACCTTCAGTCAGTTCTGTTCCTATGAAACCTACTTTAAGGACAGTGCCCAACTAGGAAATTCTTAAATACCATTCTCCATCCTTGGGGGATATAAGAAACAGCCAATCACTCTTTTCAACTACTTCATAATTTAAAGACTTTTTAAGTGCCTTCTTTCCCACTTTATGTTCTCTAGCTGAATAATTGTTAACTTATTAACTGCTATTTATGGTTTATTTATTTATTTATTTTGTTTAACTTTTAATGCTGACTCCACTATCTAGGACATGAAGTCTAGAACTGACCTTATTTAGCAGAAATGGGATGATGAAAAGATTATTTTTCTGGACATTACCACTACAGTCAACTGTCACAATGCTTAAGGCTTTACATTTCCAAGTATTTTCCTGTTTTTGTATCACTGACAGTCATAACTCTGTAGGAGAAAGCCTTATTTATTATTTTTTAATTAAGAAATGAGTAAATACATCTTAAGTGAGTTTCTTAAGTTCATAGAGCAAGCAAAGACATAACTAGCATAGCAAAGACTAGAGTGAGTCCAGCCTTCAGTCTTGGGCTGGCTTATGACCTGCCTGCTTGATCTCTGCTTTCTTGAACAGATCATTTTAATGATGCTGCATCAGTGATGATCTATTTTTGGCTGATAGTTAAAGAGATCCTAGATGGTGGTTTGAACACCCAAAGCTTCATTCTTAAAAAAAAGGGGGGGGGTGTGTGAAAAGGAAAGCAGTCTAGGATTGGTGGAGGAGCTTCACAGTTATTAAAACTCAGATTGCATGGATTTTCTTTCTACTGTCTAGACTGTGACCCTCACTGTGTTGGCCCAGCAGAGCAGCTGGAATGCTCTCCATCACAGATGACTTCTAGCCAATGAGCTACAGGAAGGGAAGAAGACAGAACAGCTCTTTCCTCTTCAGGAGGCTTCCCAGAAATCTCCTGCAACACTTCCATCATGTCTCATGTCTCACTGGCCAACTACATGGCCACACCAAGGAGCTTATTTCTGAAAGGAATAGTATCTCTTCTCCATCATTAAAACAAAGTAAAATTGCCAAATGACAATGCAGAAGGGAAAAGCCAGGCTGAAGACAGACTCAGCTCAGAGCTTCTTGGCTACCTTGGTTAAGAAGGATGGTTACAAGGAGCTATTCCTATGAGTAACCAGTGGGAAAGCCATGGCAGTGAGACAGGAGAGACAAGTTCTCTCCTGAGAACGGAGCTCAGATTTATTGTGGCAGTTTTGTTTCAGAAACATTAAACCATACAACATGTGAGGCATAATAATAGTTTTATAGAAAATATGGAACTGGTCTCCAAATAGTTATTTCTTCTGTCAGTCTTGGAAGAGTCCAGGATCAAATGCCATATTTTGATGCATTTAAGACACCCTTCATTATATATATATATATATATATATATATATATATATATATAATTAAAAAAGGGAAAACAGTGCCAAATAAATTATGACTTTCTGTAGACTGTAAGCTGCATTCTAATTTAAAAGGTGTTAAAATGCAAAAACAGTGCATCTCAACAGCAGAGATATATGGTAACCATTTAATGAATACATTTCTCCAGGGAGATAAAGTAGCATATTATAGAATGTAAGCTCTCTATCATGACATAAGGGCACAGGATAGAATTTAAAGAATGTTTATTTGAGATGTTAGCTAACTAGGAAGAGATATTAACACCACAGGAGAAAAAAGTCCTTAGAGCTCCTGTAGTTCTGTAGTCCTTACAAATATGCTAGTTAACTTAAAATGAGGTTGTACTAGTCTGGTAACAGAGCACATAGACACTGAGATAATCGGGCCTGGTAGATTTGCCTGCAAATTTAGTAAAAATTGGAGAGGGTTTGCAGTGGAACAAAGAACCAGAGAAACAGAGATAATTTTTAATATATGATATGTGACATTTATAAATTATAGAGGATAATTTTATATATTACATGTAAAATAGGAATGGACTCATGTGGTTACAGAGGCCAAGAAGCCCCCAGATCTGTTGCCTGGAAGCTGAAGAACTGGAAAAGTTTGCTGAGTAATTTAGTTACAAGTCAAAGAATGGAGAAAAGAGGAGGCAAGGGTATAAATTCTGGACTGCGGCTGCACGCCTGGGAACTGGGAATGTTGATTGTTGATATTCAGGGGCAAGAGAAGATAAATGTCTCAGCTTAGTCAAAGAGGGTGAGTTGACACTTATTTTTTGGATCCCAGCCCTTTGCTGACTGTATGATGCCCTACCACATTTCAGAGAGTCATCTGGTCTACCCAGTCCACCAGTTCAAAAGCAAATCTCTTCTGGAAACACCCAGGCAGACACACCCACATCATACCCTGCTAGCTCTCTGGGCACCCAGGTGCAGTGAAGTAGCACATAAAATTAATCGTTACAGACATACCAGATTAGGGTGAGCTCCCAATCTGATAACTGGTGCCTTTATAATAGAGACAGAGACAGAGATAGAGACAGGAACGGAGACACAGGAAGAAGAGGCTTTCTGGGGGAAGAACCCAAGACTGTGGTGAAGCTGAGGATTGTCAGGAGCCATTAGAAGCTAGGAAGGAGTCTCCTGAGACTTGAAGGAGCATGTGACCTTGCTGACACCTTGATTTCTGAATTTAGCCCCAGAACTGCAGGAGAATATGTTTCTGTTGCTTTAAGCCACCTGGCCTGGGGCAGCATGTGCTGCAGGTACTGCGAGATTTTGGCCAGTGATGGATCCTTCATGTGTACAGTGGTGGTCATGAGATCATAAAGGAGCTGGAGGATTCCTATCATCTAGTATATTCGCTGTGCCTTTTCTACATTTAGATCTATTTAGAGACACGGATACTTACTGTTGCATTACATTTGCCCAGCAGCCAAGCTCTGTGGGCTGCATGTGGCTCGGAACAGCTAGTAATGAAGCCTTACAAGACTGTAAACTATTGACATGACTGTGTGATTTCTAGCAATATTTTTCATGACTCAATTGTACTGTAAGTGTAGCCCACCTAGGTGACAATGAAATGCTCTGTCCGGAAGAGGATGGTGCAGTGCTAACTTTGTTTCCTGAGGCTGCCACACAGTTAAAACAAAATTGTGTGTGTCAGATGGCCCATGCAGTCATGACTTGGTGAGTAAAATGCAGCAGTTACCAGTAATAGCATTTTTTTCCATCTTTGTGAGACAGGGTCTCACTATGCAGTTGAGGTTGGCCTTGAATTCACTTTGTAGCCTAGGCTGGTCTCAAACTCATAGGGATCCTTCTGCATCAGCCTCCTGAATTCTGGGATTACAGGTGTGCATCACCATGCCCAGCTAGTAATAGTATAAACCCTGCTCACTTGCATGTGTGTCTGGTGAGGCAGGCATTTACTGTTATTAAGCAGATATTGAAGTTTTCTCATTTAATTATAACACTATCTTGTATTGTTTTGGAAAATGGTTCAATAAGTTAAAATAGTTTAAAAAATAAACCCATAAACAGAGTCTGCCAAAAATCCATAAACACTTCAGGGAAAGAAAAACTTGTATAAATATTTTAATACTAAATTTTGGGGGACATCCTGAGATTAACACAAGTTACCTTTGGCCTCCACAGTTACTGGAGGTGTTCAAAGTGGTGGCTGTTAACTTTCATACATTTATTAGTACTACGAGCTGCTGCTTGGGTAACCTTGGCCATTGAGATGGCTGCACATGCATTTTCAATGTCTTCTCTAAGGGCCGGCAGTGTTCTCCGTGATATACGATATCCTCTAGGGTCCCCCATACAAGGGTAACACCATCTGTTGAAAACACATACTGTTTTTCTTTTCCTGAAGTGTGTATACATTTTCTTTTGGCAGACTCTATACATTAACTACATTATAAATTTTATATGCAGCCTGAGATAATTCTTCTGCACTTGGTGTAGCCTCAGCCAGCCAAGAGGTTGGGCACATGTGGGCTTCAGTCTTGCATACTGAGGCTACACTGTGCAGGTTTGTGGGCTGGGAGCCCTGGGCTGTATCTGTAGCCCAGGTGTGTGGTAGACTTTACAACCTAGGTGTACATAAGTACATTCGATGTTCACACAACCCAACAATGATATTGCCTAACAATGTATTGCTCAGAATATATCCTAATCATCAAACACTGCACCATGTTACTATTTTCAGCAGTACAGTTATCAAGGAAACAAATAGAGGGCTCAAAAAAGAATCTTCATGGTAATTAAGTTTAGGAAAATAAGCAGAATCTAAAGCATAAAACTGGAGAACACTTCTTCCTGCGTCCAAGCCTATAGTGCTTTTCATGAAGGAGAATAAACAGCTGTCTTCTGTGCCCACCCTGCAAGACACAAGATGGGCTGTGTGCCTACCCCTGGATTCTGTCAGCTTGGGTCTTTGAGTATCTTGTCCATCTAGTGCTTTAGTTTTCTCAGCTGTTTCATGCAGTGATTGTGCTAGATGAGCTATATGATGTCATCTAGACCTAAAATTACATTGTTGTATTGGAATATTTATGGTGAGTAGAAATTCTTCAGGGTGGAAAAGAGATTTGAGTGGTGGAACAGATCATTGACTAGTGTTACAGGTTCTCTTCTTTGGAACTATGTGTGAGCAGTATAGCCTAGTCGCTGCTGCCTGGGGAACTGTCTGCATGCCGTGTATACCTTTAAAACAGGGATTGTTGACTTTAAATGACTTTGGGAACAAAATTGTCATATATGTGAGTCAAACGTCAGGGGTGTAGTAAAATAGGTAATGGCGAGAATGGTGGCAAAAATGAGCTGTGATTCAAAGGTGGTGGTGGGGACCATGACAGACTGGAGCTGTCCAGTGTCTTTTTTCTTTCTTTCTTTTTTTGGTATGGGGAATCCAACTCACTCAAGACCTCACACTTGCCAGGCTGGCGCTGTGCCACTGAGCTGTATCCCTAGCCCTATTCAACTTCTTTCAAAAGAGAGCATCATGGTTCAGCTATAGCCTGGGGTTCAGTTTTTAATGGAAGTCAGACTTTCAACGTAAAGTGTATCAAATAATAAACACTTTAGTACCTGAATTAAAGAAAGTCCTTTGGACAACAAGATACTTCTATTGGTTCAATGTGACCAGCTTGTAACCTTTGTGTTAAGGCTTTGGATTCAGTATTTACTGATACCAACAAACAACCCAAGCATTTTAACAACTTCTGTTTCTCATTTTAAGGATGTCCTAAGAAGATGTCATATTATCTTCATGTTTAGTTTAGTTTAGTTTAGTTTTGTTTTGTTTTTATTGCCTGAAACAGCAGCAGGCCGATTCGGACCTTCAATTTCCTGACTCTCCCCAGCATTCCTTCTACCAGCTCATTTGCCTGTCCCACTAATGAGAAGGTACGTGTCACACTGACATGCCTCCATGCGTGGAAACAGAACAAGAGATAAATATTGCTTAATGAGACATGTTAGACTTACCTGAGTCTTGTTATGCAGCAGGAAAGGACAAGGGTTGGGGAATAAGTGTTGGTTCAAGAGCTCACATCCAGAGCATGAGGTTAAAATTTAGGGACTAAAATATTATAGAAAGAGAAAAGGCAATGTGGGGTAGTAATTGGGAAACCCCTGGAGAAACAGGGGAAGATGTTGGCGTGGTGCTCCCGAGGCGTCTGTGCATGGTTACTACTCCTCACTGACCAGGATGCCCGTCCTGCAGTCATGTGCACGAGAGCGGCTGTTTAGCCCTGTTCCAGCCGATGCAGGATGGAGGCAGTGAACAGGCGATAGTGGGCAAGGCAGACATGGTTCCTTATCTTCTGGAGTTTCCTGTCTAGAGGGAAACAGATGAGCAAATTATCTGTTAAGTACGGATTTAGTGCTCAGAACTGAGAGAGCAATTAGTGCCCGTGTCCCTCAGCTGCCAAGCTTCTGACCAAGGGCCATCTGTCCACCTTGTCGCAGGCTGTTTCTCAGGGCAGACCTCAGCAGTGTGCCTCTTACGCCTCTGCTCGGATATGCGGACCTGCATCTGAGGAGGACGCAGGGCAGAGGATGGCACCTAAGGTGTCAGCATAACTGGAGAGGAAGGAAGAAGCCCTGCGTTCCTATCTTGTCTTTGCCGTGTAAGAGCTACATGACACTCAGCTGCTTTTCTATAAGTCTCAGCCTCTTTCAGGACCCCCAAGATGAGTTAATATGTATAGCAGTGCACTGTGACCTGGAAATTCCTTTATAAATGATGATTTTAGTATTCGATGTCAGTGCTTCTAAAATATTCTGAAAGTATACCGTGTACACAAAAAAAGTAAACCTTAATCTAAACTACAAACTACACTTAATCGCAATGTATCCATATTGGCTCATCAGCTAAAGCAAAAATAGCCACATTTGGACATGAAAATGTTAATAACGGGAAACTGTGTATGTGGCTCAGTGGTGAAGAAAAAGGTAACTTCTTTCTGCTTAATTTTTCTGTGAATGTAAAACTATTCTTAAAAAAAGAAAGTCCATTAAATTTTTAAGATGGCTCGAAAAGTGTTTGCAACCCTAAATTTTCCAAAAAAGAGAAATGGGCTTGGGGGGCTGGGGATATAGCTCAGCTGCATAAGCAGCTTCCTGGCAAGTACAAGGTCGCAAGGTCATGAGTTCCATCCCCAGTAACCCCTCCCCCAAAAATAGAAAAACAGGTGCATTTTTAAAAAATACGTTGAACTTGTTCGATATGTCAACTCGCTATGGGCAAGTTTTGTTCCGATAGAACAGGAGTGAGCTTTGGCTCAGCCTTTGCTGAATAATCATACCGGGTGTCTTTGAGGCCAGGGGCAGGATGAGTGAGGTCTCTGAACTTAGCCAACAGAAGACACCGCTTTTGTGACCTGACATGGAACTATACCAGGTGTCAGTTTCTCTCTCTGTATCCAAACTTCACTGCAAATTCCCCTAGTCTGGTAAGGGTGGCCAATATTTGAGAACTTGGTTTTTTTTTTCCCCGTCTGGAATGCTGTTCTTATCTTTAAAATGTGCACAAAACCATTGAAAATAGAATATTTTCTTTCTTATTTTAAACCTGTTTTGGGAGTAGAGCAGCCTTACTCTTCTGCTATAGGATAAGGTTGGTGTTCTTGACATTTTCCTTAGCATAGAAACTCGGTTCCACCATATTTTGTTTTACTTTGTTTTGGTTGCAACATTTTGATAGCATTTTCCCAATATTTCTAACTGCTGAGGTGAACTGGTAAAAACAAGATTATTGTGTAACGCTCAGTCTCAATTCTCTGGTTAACGTCCTCCAGAATCCAAGGGTAGGCAAATGAAATCCAAGGCTGGAAATGAAACCTCCCCCTCCCTTTCTGTCACCCCATCATGGTGCCTGCAGTTCGGTCACCCTAATATCTCAAAATCTATGCTCCTTCCCACCCACTGCCCCTACCTTGGTGCTACCTTCTGTTATCTTCATCAGAACTGCTGCAGCTGTCCCCAACTATTCTGAACTTTCATCTTGTCCTTCCTCCACTATTCCCTGAGAGTGAGTTTTCTAAAATTCAAGCTCTGTTTAAACATTGCCCTGATTAAAGACTTTCAACCATTCCTTACTACCCGTAAGCTGAAATCCAAACTCCTTAACGTGGTTCTTAGGTCACCGTGCTGTAAGAATGGCACTCAAGAGTTCCACGCAAATCTCCCACCTCTTCCTTTTGAGGCTTGGCTCCCCCACATCACACTCATCTTGACTGAATATCCCTGAAAGTGCTCCTTGCTTTTGACCTTGAGCCCTCAGAGCTCTGGTCCCCTCCAAACGTCTTCCGATACTACTTGTCCCTTCACCTGGGAAACTACTCAGGCACCTGAGATGTCGCTTCCTGATGCTCAGATTAGTACCCATCCCTACTGCAATATGTAAGTTGCTGTATTTTGATAGAAACCCACCGTGTCTCTTTCCAGCGTCAGCCTGGGCACTCTTTCAGGATAGGGAATAGATCCTTCTTACCTTCAGGTTCCCACTTCCTAGATAAGGGCCTAGTGCAGGATAAGCAGCAGATACATAGTGGTTACGAGCACATGGCTGGATCTGGCTCCTATTTGGGGCTGTTATCTTGTAGCTCCCTAAAAGAAACTAAATAAAACAATGGGAGGATATTGAAAATTACTGCCTTCCCCATGTCAAGTTTTTCTAAGTAGGTGGCTTCCTTACCTATCTGCACTGCTTTTCCCAAAATAAAAATAACCTTGGAGAGAATATTAATAGCTAATGACTGAGCACTTGACCATGTTCCGGGCATCTTACTGTGCCTTTCATATGTAGAAATTACTTAATCATCACAACAATCTTATAGGTAGTGTCATCCTTATCCTTATTTTACAGATGAGGAAGCTGAAGAACAGAATAATTTGCCCCAGGTCACACATCTTGTAAGTGGTAGACTCCACTTTAATATTAACAATTCAATCAAACCTAAATAGTGCAAAACCAGCATTTTATTCTTGGGAGGTTTTATGATTCTAACATTGCTGATAAGCTCAGAAACTGACCTGCTGACTGTATTTGCACTACAAATGAAATGCTGAGAAAGTTATATTCTGGACCCATTAAGTATCTCAATGATTCCCTCTCATTTTCTCTTTTTCTGTGTGAATTCTTATAATGAGGTGCCGAATATCTGGGTAATGGACCCAAAAGTGAATAGAATGGGATATTCAGAACAGGCAGGTACATATATATCCCAAAGGCTAGCTGGTTGAGAAATCCTGTTGTGCTCTTGGACCAGCTTTTGACAATTTCCTTTCCTTTCTCCTCCATTGCTTGTCATACAGAAGATATTTTGCATATAGCTGGAACTCTGTTCTGACAAGGTGGTGCATTTTTCACTTTCTGTCTTATCAGTTAGCTTTTCTGCTGCTGGGACACAATACTGATAACCTCAATTTAAAGAAGATATTTATTTGACTCATGTTTTAAGGGAATTCAGTCCATGGGTAGCTGGCTCTAAGAGCAGAAACATCATGACAGAGCAAAGCTGTTTATATCATAGCAGTTGGGAAGGAAAGCTAGGGAACAGTGCCAGATAGGAAGGGATAAGGGACCAGATCTAGTACCCAAGGTCATACCTCCATGGCCCATCCAGACACACTGAAATCTGTGCTCTGTGAATGCCCTGGGGTGCTCACAAGCTAAATCAACACAATCAAGCTTAGCCATCCCACTGCTCTACCTGTTCTGACCCACAGCTTCCAGGTGAGAGATCTGCAATTCCCAGAACTCTGCTGTGATTCTAATACTAGGCTCCATGTATCAAACTCTTGCTGTGTGTCAACTATGGTAATTGCTTATAGTTACTGAATTCAGTCCTCACAGCTATCCTGTTGAAGTGGGCATGAACATCCCATTTTAGTGATGAAGAAGCCAAGTGAAATGAGTTGTATAACATCAGTGTTAGCTCTTATTTCCACTGTAACAATTCACCACAAACTCAGTGGTCTAACACTATACTCCTAGATCTGGAAGTCAGAAATCCAAAATTAGCCTATGCAGGCTAAAGTCAAGGTATAAACAGAGCTGGTTTTTCTAGAGCATGTGGGATAGGCTCTATTTCTTTTTGCTTTTTTTCAGCTTCTAGAGGTTACTACATTTCTTGAAATCTTTCTTCACATGATTTTAACCTTTACTTGTATTAATTTGGATTTTCTTTCTAACTCTAACTCCTCTGCCTCCCTTATAAGGACCTTTGTGATTGTGTCAGGGCCAGATAGCTAATCTAGGATAGCCTCCCCCATCATATCCACAAGAGCTCCTTTTTCATGTAAGGTAACATATATAGGTTCTAGAGTCTAGGACATGAAACTATTGCATGGGGTGCCTTATTCAGTCTCCCATATTACAAAGCACAATTCTAGCTTTCCCTACTATGAATCCTATACCCTTCCAAAGTCATTTATTTTTTTAATGAAGCCCCTCCAATCTTGCTATTAAATACAACTCCAGCATTTGGGAGGGATCATCTCTTTCTGTCTCCATTTCTGCTGCAGATAGCTCAGAACTTCTCAGTGCTGCTCACAAATCAGAATCTCCTTGGTTACCTTTAAAAACCTACCTCAGTTAGAGTCACCTCATTTTATGGTGTGTATCTAGATGCTCCCTCCTCCCCAGAGCCTCATGCACATTTAGATGGGATTTTTTTTCAGAGGTAGCTGAATCTAGATTTTGCGATTGGTTCATGGTTCAATGCTGGAGTTAAAGGTGCTAGGATTAAGGTTACATGATTGCTGGATCAGTCCCCTGGTTGTGCAGTGACAAGCACAAACACTGAAACAACACCCAGGGCTTGAAGGCAGATTTATTTACATCAACCAACACTGACTGGGATCATTCCCAAAATGTCAGGCCCTGATTTCTGGTGGTCTAAGGCTTATATGGGATAAGCAAGCAGGAAGTACAGAAGCAGAATGGCCTATTAATTGAGGATTGGTTTATACACTGTGCAACATGTGTGACCAGCTATGCATCACAGTGACCAGGAGCAGCTGGAACTGCAACAGAAACTATTACCTGGGCAACTAAGAAACTGAAATATATTTGGGAGGGGGGTTCTCTTAGAACTGGATTGGCACTGCCATAATCCCAGTAGACTGATTACAAAATAAGGAATGAAAAGAAGCTTGTCTCTTCTCTTCTCTTCTCTTCTCTTCTCTTCTCTTCTCTTCTCTTCTCTTCTCTTGTTGCTTTTGCTGTCTTTTGTGGCCATGAACTGTTGCCCTTCTGCCATGTGTCACTCTGCCCTGGTGCCAGCCGATTAGGGACTAAAACCTCTACAGACTGAGATAAGTAAATCTTTCCTCCTTTAACTTGGAGTATTGGGTATTTTGTCTCAGCAATGAGAAAAGTAATGAAGACACCTCTTATTTAGTAAAATCAGAATCTCTAGAGGCAGAGCTTATGTTAGTCAGCTCTCTGTCACCAGAAGAAATACTTGAGATAATCAACCTAACAAGAGGAAAGGTTTATTTTTGGCTCACAGTTTTTGAAGGTTCAGTCCTTGGTTTGGGGGCCTAAGGTGAGGCCAGCATATCATGGCAGGAACATGTGACAGAGGAAGCTGCTCACCTCATGGCAGCCAGGAAGCAAAGAGAGAAACAAGCATCCCACAATCCCTTATGAGATTATGCTGCCAATGACCTAACTTCCTTCCGCTAAGGCCCACCTCTTTAAGACTTTACCACTTCTCAATAGCACTGTGGGATGGGGACCAAGCCTTTAACAGCCTGAGTTTTGGAGACCACTTATCTAAATATAGCAGAACATGTCCTCAGGTGGTTCTAATATGCAGCTACCTTAGAGACCCACTATGTTAGAGAGAACTGGCTGTCAAATATTCACAGCATGAAGTTACAGAAGTCTAATAACAGATTAACTATAAAGACAAATGACAAGAAAATGAATGCTGAAAGCCATATGTCCCTGGTTAGTAACCTTTCTTGTGCCATTTTCTAGTTGCATGACCTTAGGCAAATTACTTGACTTCTCTAATCTTTTTTTTTTTTCCTTCCAGATAATAATAGCTCCCAAGGGTTGTCCAATGACTAATTGCAATCATGAATTAAAAGCCCTTAGCTGAATGCTCACAGGTTCCAAATAGAGGGCAGTGTAGATTTCTTTGTAACCCGACCCTCACCTCTGACAGCAGAGGCTGTTCTCCTTAATAATACAATTCCCTTGATTCTAATTTTCCAGCTCAGAGAAGAGTGAATTTACCTATTTCCTGGTTGTGCCTGACTTTCACTTCCTTATTGTTTCTTTCACAGCTCCAATTCTGGTGTCTTTTTACACCTTTGGAGGAGAGGGCACTTTGCAATGTTCTTGGTCTCCCAGTCTGTTTTCAGAAGGTCAGGATGTTAATGGGATTTCTTGGTTGATGCCAAGCAATCGAGCTGTAAGTTAATATCTATATATATACAGCTCAATTGCTTGGCATCAACCAAGAAATCCCATGTCTATATATTATATATAGAGATATAGTTGTATCTATACATCTATATAATATATCTATATGTATCTATTTATATTCCTCCTGTAGAGGGAAATCATTTATGGTGTGTGGTTGGAGGTGGAGGATGGAGGATTTTCCTTTGGGCTGAGGATGCAACAAGAAGTCTAAAACATGGATGCGATAGAGAATTGTTTTTAGTGGACAGGATTCCCAGGGATAGAAAGAAATGGAAGGAACTGACAAAGATCATTTCTGTTACCAATTTGCTAGTGTTGATAGTGTCTGGTGCTTCTCTCTCCCTCTACTTCTTCTCATTCTAGAAGGCATTAGGAAGGGCAAAAGAGATGGAGATGATTCAGCAATTGGATCAGAGCATGACTGGCCCAGCCATCTCTGTCCCAATTGCTGGGCCAGGTTAATAGCATTAGAGGAAAGTGTTCCGACTGAATGAGAGAGCTGGGCTCTGGCAAGGTCACTTTCCATTAGGGACTGCCAAAGCTGATGTCACCAAGAACTTTCATTTTTCTTTCTCCCTTTCATTTATTTTAGATAAAGAATAATGGAATAATGCTACTGTCTTGCTTTGCCAAGAGTTATTTCTCATCTTTCATTCAAGTGGTGCCTTATTTTTCACCAAGTATACTGTATTCCCCAACTCAATTTTTAAAGATTATTTCCTTCTGCCAGCCCAGGAATGAGTCAGCAGGCAGTGCATAGACTCCTCCAGCCCAGGGCTGGGTAGTCAGTTGGAATAACCAAGCCACAGCTCCTGCCGTCTCATTGTTGGGAATGGAAGAGTCATACGCACAATGTAAAATGAGGAAGATGATCGTGAGGAGCTCTCAGAGCTGTGGGAGGTTAGTGAGGCCTTGAGTGGTCTGGGAAGACAGCATGAAGACAGAGTGAGGCAGGAGGAGGATGGACAGACCTAGAAAGAAGGAGGACATTCTAGATGGAGAGAGGTAATGTGGGAGGAGCCACAAGAAGTCCAGGGAAATTATGAAAGAAAAAAATATCAAGAATAATAAACTACTAGGGTATCCAAGACCCCAGATACCTGTATAACCTTAGTACAAACATGAGCTCCACACCTTCTCAAGCTCACTGTATCTCCTGGGCAAGGGGGTATTGGTTTCCCAAGGTCACCCCGGCCTGAGGTTTTGCATGCAGCATCCTTGTTCCAACACTTTTCGGGCCAGTGTGATGCCCAGCTGGTTGCTGCCTCTTTGTACCCACAGCTTGGCTCTGTGTGTGAGTATGTGTTCCTATTTCCCTGGAGAGATGTCCCTGGTCTTTTGCATGGGAGCCCAGAATCAGACAAGATGGGTGGTAACTACACGGCAAGGAACGAATCCCCAAGTGCTGCTGGACATTTGTGGAGTCCCATAGTCCTTTTCCTCTTCTATCTGCTCAACTTGTTCCCAATGGTCCCTGGAGCACTTAGCACCCGGGTGTGCTAAGTGGATGGGAAAATGTCCAGCTGAAAACTGTGGGATTGGATGGCCAGCTGGTGGGCTTATTAATGAGGTTAAAGAGATTGCAGGCAGTGGCTTTGGAAACTCCCACTTCCCATTTGGCTCATGCAAACATCTGAATCCTGCTGAGTCAGTGTGCACCGAGAACTTTGGGGTCTGCTTTCCGCCAGGACAGGCTGTCCTCTGGATGCAGGCCCAGCATTGACTAGATAAATGTTGCAGGTGTGATTGCTGATTTGTCCCTTGTGACAGAAGGTTATGGGAGAGGAGCATAGGTCTGAAATACCACCATAAAAATAGTGAGTTCTTAGGGAAGAACCAAAAAAAAAAAAAATCAAAGCTAGGTGTTCTGGGGATATAGGAAATCTAGGGAGGGGACACAGGAAATTCATCTTTAGAAACAACTGAATTAAAAATGTCCCTTCAGAAGGGATGTGTGTACAGATTCATATTCTCTATTTAAAAGTCTGATAAATGCCCTTATCCAGCATTTTTTTTTTTGTCTTTCTGAGACAGGGTCTCACTATGCAGTTCAGGCTGCCCTTGAGCTTACTTTGTAGCCCAGGCTGGTCTCGAACTCACAACGATCCTCCTGCCTCAACCTCCCGAGTGCTGGGATTACAGGCATGAGCCACCACGCCCAGCTTGCCCAGCCATTTTTAATGGAATGTTATGTGCCATTCCTTGGGAGGATTCAGATGAGATGAATAAATGCCATCATTTATATTATAGATTAGAAGCTACCTGAGTGCCAAGAATCTGAGGGAGCTCAGACAGTTATCCTTTATTCCTTTTGCTATTCCGTCCAACTATCCTATAAAAATATAGGACATGGGTGTACAAATACTTCTTCAAGATTCTGCTTTCAATTCTTTTTTTGGTCAATACCCAGAAGTGGAATGCTGGAACATATGGTGATTCTAGTTTTAGTTTTTGAGGAACTGCCATTCTGTTTTCCACAGTGACAGAAACATTTTACACTCCCATCAACGGTGTACAAGGGTTCGGATTTCCCCACTTTCTATCCACACTTGTGATTTTTCTATTTCCCCCCAATAGCTGCTATCCTAATGGATGTGAGCTGATACTTCATTGTGGTTTTAACTTGCATTTCCCTCATGAGTAGTGATATTGAACATCTTTTTTGTACATATGGGCATTTGTATATCATCCTTGGAGAGCTGTCTAAAACCCTTTGCCCATTTTTAATTCAGATTGCTTGGTTGCTGAGTTCTAGTTCTACTTATATGATGTTTCTGGTCTATTTTTTAAAAGTACTATTTATGTGTAATAAATAATATTATTTATTTGTAATTTTCTTCTAGAATGCCAACTATTTAATATTAGAAATCTTTGCTTATTTGGTTCACTGTTGTGATCTCAAGACTTAACATTGTGCTAGCAACTAGAGAATGCTGTGCCGGAGTCCAGCTGCGGCAGGGCTAGGGTTTCCCAAAGGTGGACAGGGAGTCGGCGAGTGAGAGACAGAAAACACTGCACACCAGTCTGTGAGTGAATCTGAATCCGCTTTATTTTTTAGAAGCTGGAATATATATTTGCTAACCTTTGGCAGCCACCCCCAGCCCCAAGCAGGAAGCGCCCCAGGCTTAGGGCCAG